>CM040464.1:25058164-25071264 GCA_022758105.1 Pangasianodon gigas | reverse complement strand
TTCTCTTCCCATCATTCTGGTACAAGTTAATCTTGGTTTCATCAGTCCAAAGAATCTTATTCCAGAACATGGGAGGCTTTTTTAGATGTTTTCTGGCAAAGTCTAATCTGGCTTTCCTGTTCTTGAATGTTACCAGTGGTTTGCACCTTGTTGTAAACCCTCTGTATTTACATTCATGAAGGCGTCTCTTGATTGTAGACTTTGACAATGATACGCCTACCTTCTCCAGAGTATTCTTCACTTCTGTTGATGTTGTGAAGGGGTTTTTCTTCACCAAGGAAAGGAACCACTTTAGTTGTCTTCCGTGGTCTTCCAGGCCTTTCGATGTAGTTGAGCTCACCAGTGCTTTCTTTCCTTTTAAGAATGTACCCAACTGTTGATTTGGCCACACCTAAGGTTTTTGCTATCTCTCTTATAGATTTATGTTGTTTTTTCAGCCTAATGATGGCCTCCTTCACTTGCATTGAGATCTCCTTGGACTTCATATTGGTAGCTCCATTCGAACAGCTGCCAAATTACAACTCAATACCTGATATCAACTCCAGACCTTTTATCTACTTCATTTGTCTTATAGTAACGAGGGAATGGACCGCACCTGGTCAATTAACTTCTTGTCAGTCAATTGTCCAAATACCTTTGAGCCCCTGAAAATGGAAGTACTTTGTTGAAAATGGCTGTAATTCCTAAATGGTAAATGCCATATTTTTGTGGAACCTCTTAAAATAAAGCTGAAAGTCTACACTTCGATTACATTTTGATTGTTTTATTTCATATAATATATATATTATATATATATATATACATACACATACATACATACATACACACATTTTCCATTTCTTACTTTAATGGGAGAGATGTGGAAGTGCTCAAAGAAGCTGAGGCCTGAAGTGTCTGTAATGGAGCTCTCCATCAGCTGTGCTTGCAGTGAATCCAGATCTTTCTCAATCAGCTTACTCTGCAGAGTAAGACAGTCACCGTCAACATACTGTCAAACATGTACAGTACTGTGCTAATCTTAAACACACATTCATTCACCCATATACAGTGCATTCAGAAAGTATTCAGCCTTATGCTAAAATTCTTTTTAAAAAAATTTCACGTCAATCTACACTCCATACCCCAAAATCAGATTTATGATAACTTTGCAAATTTATTAAAAAGAAAAAACTGAAATAACACATTGACATAAGTATTCAGACCCTTTGCTATGACACTTGAAATTTAGCCCAGATGCATCCCATTTCTCTGTTTTTCAGCAGCAGGGACTGGGGCATTGCAGGGTAGAAGGAAACCTGAATGCAGCAAAATACAGACATACTCTCAATGAAAACCTGTTCCAGAGCGCTCAGGACCTCAGGCTGGGCCGTAGGTTCACCTTCCAACAGGACAATGACCCTAAGCAGACAGCCAAGACAATGCAAGAGTGGCTTGGGGGCAACTCTGTGAATATCCTCTGTGATGCTTTTCCAGGTTTGTACCATAGCTTCTTCTAGTTGTTTGTTTTGGAGGGTTTCTCCCTTCAGTCTCTTCTTCAGGAGGTGAAATGCTGCTCAATTTGGTTAAGGTACAATTGGGAACTGGGACCTGGTGACTGTACGTGGAACCTATCAACCCTGCTCGGGGAAAAAATACCATACTAATGGGAGGTACACTATTAGATATTAGCCTGACCTAAACACTGCCTTACCAGCTCGAAAATGAAGCTATATTTCTGTACAAGTATGTGTTCATATATTAAACTGCTACTCACACAGATTGTGCATTCTCTAAAAAAAACTCTACCTTACTCTATCTCTACTTTAGTTAGGTGAAACTTAACTTCACCCAAAGTAAACTATGTCTCCTCAAAGTAAATCACTATGTATTCTGGGTCCACATGTGAGTAGGACCCAACCTTGAGGGAACCATCATAGGGATGAACCTTATTCAGAAACTGCTAAAACTCTTTTTTCTTTTGAGCAACTGCAAATCATTTGGTGGTTATTGCTGGCATCTTGACTTCTGGATCAGCTGACTTGACCATAGTTTCAGTAGTGCCCCCACAAGGAGAGATAAACAGAAAGCTCCAAAGGTTGGTTCACCTGAGACAAACAAAGTTCTGTATGGGTAGCACACAATATTTGGACTAGCAAATGTATGCTTGTATACATCCCAGACCCAGTGCACACAACAGCTAGGCAGTACCCAAACAGAATACTCACAATGAACAGCCCTCTTTGGCCAATACTGTAGAAAGAACAGTGTTACCACCTCGTTGTTGATTACACCAATGCACCATCTTGTTTATATCACAAGCACAATTCTGAATAATCTGCTGGAAATTAACTTCCATTTCATGACTTGGGATCTGCCCAACAGCTTCTGGTTCATAGTTCTTTACCCAGAGCCTCAGGACAAGTTTACATTATTGTGGGGCACACAAGGACCTAGTGTACCTGGAGTAAGCAACAATTACTGATACCTATGCCATGACTGCTCGATCTATCTCCTACAGTATGTGGATAATTTGCTTATCATTAGCCAGGACCACTGGATTGCTGCAACAAACACTGTGCTCAATGATCTGGGGAAAGGAGGCTTCCAAGTAAACAAAATAATGGCCTAAATCAGCATCACAACTATCACCTACCTGGGCCTGACTTCCACCCAAGGACAGAAAAGCATTACCCGACTGTTGAGACCTCCCAATACTCACCATTTTTAGCCCTACCATAGTCAGCCACTCACATGGCTTAAAGAGGTTGAAACCATTGCATCCTGGCCACTGGGAAGCTGCCTATGTTTGTCTTAACAATCAGAGGAGAGGCAAAGTCTTAAGACACTCCTAAACATGAGCTGAACACATATCATTTGGATGTGTGTAATAATAAAAGAGTAAATAAGACTAATAATAATATAACAATGAAACAAAACAAAAAATAAGATACCTTCCACCCACACCCTGGAACAACTACCTGCAGCTCTGTCAATGGGAAGAATCTGATATGATCACATGATCCCCAGCAAGTGGGACACCAGCAGACATGTGAAGGCCCAATTTGCCAGAAGATCCTTGCCAAAAAATCAATGCTCTTTGTCTTCCACACAGACACTTGCTGCAAGGACTAATTACACTCAGCAACAACACAACTGTTTTTTTCTCTCCCATGCCATCTCTCACTTTCTACTTTTCTCACTTTTCACCCTGAAGTCTGTAATGTTGTTCTCATTAAAATGTTTGCAATTTGTTACTTATTTTGTCATCTGAACTCTTGTTATAGCTTCTACCCCTGGCCATCCACCACATGTGGAGTCTTTGAACTCCTCAGCATATTTTGTCTATGGTTGCTCTCCTGCTTCACAGATCAGGAGGCCCAGCCACATGGTAATGTAGTAATCACAGAGTCTGTGTAATCCTAGAACTACTGAGGACAATGAAGTCATACACTGAGGTGTTTGTGTTTGTTTTGCATGAGGGTGAGAACACACACACACACACTTAGATTCAGTTAATCAGTGTATACTCACTAAGAAATCTATGTAATTATGCATGCTGAATTGACCAATGGTGTTATGTGAAGAGGAGGAGTAGATTCCTCAAATCTGTATAAAAGATCAGTAGGTTTATCGCCAAATCTTAGTGTGAAATCTGTTCTTCCGCTGACATATAAAAAATGAGTAATGGCGTTATCCACCATAATACTATCCACCAATAAACACAATCCACACCACTGCATTGCATTTCACTGGGATTCCGTTTATGTGAAATATAATACACAAACCGTACTGCTTTTCAATAGTGACATGCAGAAAAGGTTTCAGACTGAAAAGCAAAACCTTCATTGCATTCGTTTTTACTTTCCGTTTTCTCTTCACTGAAAAAAAAAATCTGCACGGTTTTACTTTTTTTTAAGAATTAAATGCTGACATATCAGATGTGAATGTAATTCCCTGTTGTATTGCAGTTCCATTTCATCAGTGTGCTGCACTCACACCACAGTAAAATGCAGTCACTCTCCTCGCACAGCCCTAAGCCGTCTCCACTTCTCCAATTACAGCCATGTCCCGAATATGGTTTAGGGCTGTGATTAGACAGTGACTGCATTTCAGTGTAGCATGAGTGTAATGCACTAATCCTAGGTGATCTACCCCAGAATTCCCAAACAATTATTGTGTAATCTCATCCTGCTGTAAATCAGTAAATGTCTGGTTCCGATTTGATTATCCTGATCAATAGTAACATCTCACACACCACTGCATCCTATGTTAGCTTCCAGTCTGTTTGTTCCATTGGTCACTGGTCCATTTTTATTTTATTATTTATTTATTTATTTATTTTACATTCTACTTATTTCTTATAGAATATGCTCTTTGTATGGTATAACAAATATATTTAATTGATTTCTTCTTAAAGCACTCAATTGTTTATTATTATTATTATTAATTCATTCATTTTTATTTATTTATTTAAATTTTTTTTTTAGAAAATAGTAAGTTAAATGAATGCCCTCAGAGAGTATAATGTGCTAGGCATGTTTAATTGAACCTCTGGCAAGCTACTATAAAGGCTACTGCTTGCGTGATTAAATAAGTCGCTGAGTGAAAAGTGTTACTTTTTATACGGTACATGCTGAAAGCTAAATACAACCCTATGAGACCAACAGTGCAGGATTAAAGATAAGTAAAAGCCTCTGAGACAGCTAGGCCACATGTTAGTGAAAAGATTAATATTCCTGAGGTTTATATAAACCTGGGAATGCAGTAGTAACTGAACAATGAGAGGGAGAACACCTTTCCAGGCTTTCAACTAAAGTTCATTGTTAAATCATTTCCATTAACTTTATAAAATGCATTTATTCATCGATTAAAGCAGAAGAAAAAAACTACAATGTATCAACCCTCTACAAGTATCAAATATAATATTCTGCATTCTGATAGGTACCTTCTGCTTGCCAGCCTGGATGTTGGTGGTGGGAGTAAAGAAAGCGAGGATCTCCCCCAAAAATCCCTGATCCATCTTTACTGCCATCTCCTGCACTAGTACCATGAAGTACCTTAACACACATACACAAAACGTCTAGTCTAAACTCTAACTCATTATTTGGTACTTCTGCTACATGGCATACATGTGGAAAAGCACTTACTTAAATTGCATTACTTGACTGTGTTCATTGAATCGTGTAATTATGCTGACATCTATAAAGGGCTTTGGCTCTGAAAAAGCATAAAAAACATGCATGTAGTTAGTCCCAGGTGGTATTCTTATTTATACATATGTACATACATTCCTAAACCAGTATCTAATAAAACTAGGGACCTGTACCTGAGTCCAGAACAATTGATTTGGGAGGGGGTACAGGGTGAAATACTGTTGGGAAGATGGCTCCAGTTAGCTGGTTATCCACCTGCAACAAATAGTTAAATTGGTTCCTTTAAAAGAAAAACAGTGCTGGAAGAAGTGTGTGTATGTGTGTGAACTTAAGCCTTTACTTCTTTGTGTAAAATGAGGCAATCAGAATATTTAATGAGAGAAGTTGAACAAAATGTTTGGTCTGTTTGTTAAATTAATGCTTCCTAACTCAAATAACACTGTAACCTGTAAACCTGTTTCAGATTAGCACTGATTAACACTGTTGACAACAGGGGACTAGTTTGCTACAAGAAGCGACACTACAAGCTTAACTACATTTTTTAGTAGTGTGGACAACCATGCCATATTTTTCAATGTTTATGAGTGTGAAAGATTCACACAGTGAAAGATACACATTTGTTTGTAACCTATGCAAATCAAAAATGAAAATGCAGTCGACATCCAAGATATTAAGCACAGATGAGAACAAGCATAAAGGAGGGGAGCTTTTTTTTTTTTTTTTGCCTTTTTTGTTATTGTTGTTGATTACCTACCATTAGGTGGTGTTCAATTAATGTGACAAAGCAGTAATTCATCAAAATAGCTGTTTCAGTTGAGCATGATATCTGAACTCAGCTATTTAGTCTGGTAGTTAAGCGTAGAGTGAGCCATCTCTCTGCCTGTTGATTTTTTTTACTGTTGTTTTATTATTTGTTGTTTTTAATGAAAACTAAAATTTCTTATTAAGAGTGGTTTACAAATAGAAATGCAAAATCTCTTTGTTATTGCAAACTCTGTACAAAGCATGTAAATTTTGTGCAATAAAGTAGCTGCACAATAAAATGAAAATGTCACAGCTGATTTTCTGCAGTTTGACAAGTTGCTTCAGTGGATAACATAGAGCTCTGTATAAGTGCATTTCAAATTTTTAGGAATAGTGACTTTTTTATGGTTAGAATGGGCAGGGGCATCAGTTCTTGCATGTTGTCTTCATAACTTTTCTTCAGTGTCTTTATCGAGTTTACAGCTTTCCACAATGATCAACCCTTTTGTCTGTGCATCTAGTAGCATGTGAGTTATACCAAAACAACCACTGTTGTGACATTTGTCCCACACAGGTTTCTGTACTTTTGACACATAATTAGTTGACACAGTTTTTCCTCACTTCTATTATTTTTCATAATGTTCACAAATCTTGCATTGTGCTGGGAAGGCAAAATATGACCTAATCCAGGAACTTTGTAGTCATCTAGCTTACTTTTATTCATATTTATCCTTTTTCCTAATTTACTGGTTGTGAAAAGCATTTTTCTTTGATCCTGCCACCATATGTGCATTACCTGCAGCCAGTGAAGCTGTGCTCGAAGGCTCCTTTGGTGTGGTGACTGCTTTAACTCCACATGGATACCAGCCAGAAAGTTCCTCCGGATGATGCAAGAGTACGGGTGCCTCATCAACATGGGCATCCTTGTAAAGTCCACCTGAACCATATGCACATATACAATTAAACCTAGTCATGATACCGTTACAAGGTTTATAAAGGACAGCCGTATTTTGTCACCTCAAGCCCTGTTTCCAGCTTCAACCAGCCTGGCTCTGTCTTGCCACTGAGGTGGTTCTGGTAGGCCTTCTCCAAAAGACTGATGTTCTTATGGTTAAAAGACTTCCAGCGGTTCTTTGGTTTCATTTCCCAAACCACACCAGAACTAAACAGAAATTAAAATAAGCTAATATATATCATATTATATATACAAGTATATATGCACAGATATTTTGTGAAACAGAGGTTGAGTAGTTTCTTCAAGGTGAAAGGATTCAGGTGCTGGGTACCTAGGTGAACCCCACCTAATCTGCCAAGATCCTTTATCAGATTAATGTGGATTATATACTGTATGTAAATTTTCACAGGTTTTAGATCTACATTTCTGGGTCATTATAAACCTTAAATAAGTTTAAATCCTAAACTGGGGGTTGTCATACAGTATCTGTATCATTTTATTACCACAAACCACCCATACATCAGACAAAATGCAATTAAACCTAACTAGCTAAGAATGCGCAGCTACCGCATAAGGGGGGATAATGACAGGGGCTCAAGCCCTCCTGTGGTTTGTCTGTGTACACGTCTGCACTAAAACTCAGTAACAGACTTTTCAACTCTGAGTACTGTCCTGGCTTTTCTGCTTGAGCATTTCATAGCTCATATTTCAACATTTTCTCACCTGGTAATGCCCATGTATGCTATTTCATGTCTATTGTCATTGTTGATGAGGGACAAGCCCAGGTTCTGTACAGAGATGTTCATTTCCTGTTGGAATTGCTCCAGCTCTTCAGCTTGGCTAGCTTTGGTTACCACAGCCACGTCTTCAGTAAAAAGCAAGATGCGCTGTCGGCCATCGAGGAACGACACCCAGTGTACCTGAGTCAAACTCTCATACGCAAACTGCCCACACTGGTCCTACAGATTACAACAAAAACATTAATATACAGTTAACATACAGAGTACAATGCTCATGTGAAATTGCTGTTACTGAGTTCCTCTGTACAGTTTACAATAGAGACCAATGTCTAATCATACTTGATTAAAATATTGTATGTGTGTGTATGTATATTTTATATATATATATATATATATATATAGAGTATTTTAGCCACCAATTTTGTGAACATATGAAGCAAAGAAAAATCTTAGAAATCGTTTGCAAAAGTAGGCATCATATATTATGCTAATTAGTAAAAAGAGGCTCCCTCATGGTGGAAATTAAGACACACAGACTAGGTCTATTTGGCTGAAGCCAAGAAATAAGAGGGGAAAAAATGAATACAGATGAGATGTGGGCCAAAACCTAAACCACTGTGCTATAGCACCACCAGTTGGGTAATTTGGTAATTTCATTTTTCCGCAGTTGAGATACACTGTCTACCTTCTAGGATGCATGTCAATACTTGTCATGTCAAACTATTGGTTTTGGCTGCATAATTTGTATTAACAGAGAAAAATTATAATTAAAATTAATATAGCCACAATCTGTGGGTTTTGCAAATAGTGCACCCAGTGGCCAGTTCTTGTCAACTTTGTGAAGACATGCCAAAAATTCTAGCACTAGTTCACAAAGGTTTCATATATTATGCAAATTTGCAAAAAAAAAAAAAAAAAAAACCCCTGTGGTGCAAATTAACTGGCATGGCCAACTTATGGCTCACGAGAATCATATATGTGCCATAACATAAACCACTGCACAACAGCTCCACATAGTGGCGCAATTTCACCACTTCATTCAGTTCATTTCGAATAGTGGTTAAGATACAGCATTTACATATTAAGTTTCTTGACTATGCGCTTCATGATTTTGGATGCATGGTTTGTTGTAGCAGGAAAAAAAGAACAATAATAACAAATATAAATATAGCTTTAAGCAGTGATCTGCAGAGTCCAAGCACCCATCACAAGCAGCACCCCCAGTGGCCAGTTTTTGGCAAGTTAAAAAGAACAGTATAGAAACCATAGATGAAGTTTCTTGTGAATTGCTTGTGGGTTGCTACGGCATCTTGCTAGGGAATTGCTATGCATTTACCTGAGTGTCTCAGGTGGGTGCTAGGCTGTTACTGTTTATGGGTGTGGGAGCATTTAGTTGCGGGGGGTATTTGTGAATGTAGCTTTTAGTTTCGGGGTATTTATGGGTGTGGGACATTTAGCAGTGAGGAGAACAAAAACAGTACAGTTTCAGCACCTTTGGTGGCTGCACCCCTAATAATGATAAAAAGAAAAAAAAAACCTCTATCAAAAACACTAGGGTTCCTAAAACTCCTAATAATAAGAAAAACCCAAAAAGAGCATGATGGTGACAAAGAAGAAAAGTCTGCTAAGTAATTTAACACCACTTGTGTGAAGATATGTCAAAATCATAGTATTAGTTCACAAAAGTAGTTTTTTCCCCCAAAGTACACCCCACAAAATTTTTGACAAATCAAAGCACCCACTCATGCAATCAGTTTTCTTGCACTTGAAAATTCTTGTAACTTGAAACCAGGAAAAAGAAGAGAGCACCATGCACAGGAAAACAGCATACTGGATACAGTAGTTTAAACTAGTTTAAAATGAGTTATTTTAAGCAATAACATACCAGGTTGATTTTTTGTGATTTTGACCTACATAAAACAAAGCTTTGTTTACCTTTTTGTTGATTAATGAAATAACTATATGGCCAAAAGTATGTGGACACCCCTCCTAATTATTGAGTGTAGGTGTTTCAGTCACATCCATTGCTAACAGGTGCATAAAACCAAGCACATAGCCACGCAATCTCCACGACAAACACTGGCAGTAGAATGGGCCATACTGAAGAGCTTGGTGACTTTAAACTTGGCACTGTCATAGGATGCCACAAGTCAGTTTGTGAAACTGAAATGGAAATTATGAAATGGAAGTGTCTAGGAGCAACAACAGCTCAGCCACAAAGTGGTAGACCATGCAAACTCACACCGCAGGGCCGCCAAGTGCTGAAGTGCGTAGCGCATAAAAAATCGGCTATCCTCACTACGTCACTCACTACAGAGTTCCAAACTGCCTCTAGAAGCAACATCAGTGCAAGAACTGTGTGTCAGAAGCTTCATGTAATGGGTTTCCATAGCCGAGCAGGTGCACACAAGCCTAAGATCACTATGCACAATACCAAGCATCAACTGGAGTGGTGCAGAGCTCACTGCCACTGGACTCTGGAGCAGTGGAAACGTGGATGAATCTGGGGTTGGTGGATGGCAGGAGAACGCTATCTACCAGAATGCACAGTGCCAACAGTAAAGTTTGGGGGAGGAGGGATAATATTCTGGGGCTGTTTTACAGGGTTTGGGCCCCTTAGTTCCAGTGAAGGGTGAAGTTAATGCTACAGCGTACAAAGGCAATTTAGATTTATTGTATGCTTCCAACTATGTGGAAACAGTTTGGGGAAGGGCCTTTACTCTTCCAGCATAGTTTTGCCCCTGTGCACAAAGCGAGATCCATAAAGACATGATTTGATGGGTTTAGTGTGGAGGAACTCCAGTGACCTGCACAGAACCCTGACCTCAAACCCACAAGACACCTTTGGGATGAACTGAAACATCAATTGCAAGCCAGGCCTTCTCATCCAACATCAGTGCCTGATCTCACAAATGTTCTTTAGACTGAATGGACACAAATTCCCACAGCCCTGCTCCAAAATCTTGAGTGGGGGAAACTGCATATTAATGCTCATGGATTTTGAAATGGGATGTCTAACAAGCTTATTATATGTATGATGGTCACGTGTCCACATACATTTGACCATATAGTGTAGCATGCCCAGATGAGTGGGTGCAAGTTTAGCTAACTTTTAATTATGTGGGAATTTGATTGAAGTTTCTTTAGTCCAACCATTAAAAAAGCAATTTTAACATAAATAATGTTATGCACATTTAATGCAAGGGCTGACACAGCATATTACAGGCAATTGTTTTTGATGCATCGCAATAAAGTAACATTAATGTTCTGGATTGACCTTGTCTATGGACCTCTCTGTTATGAGCTGTTCCCAAAATGCTTTGTGCTATGGCTATGTAGCCCACTAAACTTTGAACTTTTAAATGTGCAGCCAGCAAATTTTCACAAATCATGTCAAAGCTTATGCTTTATTTTAACACTTTAAAAAAAAAAAAAAAAAAAAAAAGCCAGTTGGCTTTTTTTTAAAGCCATTTTTAGAAAAAAATCTTGTTTTATTATTTCAAATATTTCTTAAGCTCTATAAGTTTGACATTCAACCACCTGGTCTTGAGATATCATGATAACAAGAAGATGGATGTATGGACATACAGACAGACAGCTAGAGTGATACAAAAATTGTAGCTAGTCAGAAAATTGGCCTTATGTTCCTATGAACAAGTAAATAACACCTCTGTATAACAATCAGGAAGGAAATAATTGAAGAAAAACTATTTCAGACATTTCAACTTGATGTGATTTTGTCACTGTTTGGGGCAGAGGCATACAAATCTATTGAATTAATGAATAACTAGGTCTGCACATTGGTCTCCACAGTCTTCCTAGAACTAAAATAATAAATATAGTTTTTCTGATGTCAAAACAATTTATTATTTGTGCAAAACTACTATTTTGTATGCAGTATGCACATGCATTACATATCCATGTATATCAGACTAAGAATCTCAGTGCCTCTGTAACAGGATATAAACAGATACTGAATTTGTGCATTAGGATATGATGCCAGTATGGTAACTAAATGTAGGCATACTATGTTCATAAAGACTTTGATTTAAATTGCTATATGAAGGCTATAGCTAAATATCAGACCAAATTTATAACCCTCACTATCATAAAATATTTATTTTGTTTCTTTTAATAATATTTTAATAAATTAATTCAAATAGTCTTATAAAACTAATCATATGAGAGGAACTATACAGCCCTGAGTATTTTTTTCTCACCTTGATCAGGTCTAGCTCTCCGCTGTGGCCCTGACATGTCCAGCATAGCTTCCGCACCCCTGCAGGATTGTCCCACACAAATAGCTGAACCTCACCTGGCTTCAGCTCACAAGATGCCTCACAGCCGCTATACCAAAAACAAGGCAACAAACATGTACCCAGCTAAAATAAAGAAAGAGTGATTCTTTCTCTATAAATAAAGAAAGTGTGCTTCTTTCTTTATAAATAAAGAAAGGGGTGACAGAGAAGAAAGAGAGACCACCATAGTACTTAAAAATGTTAAGGGAGAAGGCAGAGCAAACCCATGTAGCAGTGCAGCAAGGGACTAATGTAAGAGACTCATTAAAGTGTTAGCTGGGGAGTATAAAGATGACTCTATTAAAAAAAGACTGAGATCCTACATATCCACACAAAGGCAAATGTATGCCAACAAAAAAGTATTAGAAGAGTTTAATTTATATTGTGTTCCCATTAAGCTGTTATAGACAGAGTAAGGGGTGCTAACCTCTGTCTGATTGTGATGGTAACCCAGGGAGTGTGGTTCACCAGCAGAGCAGGAGCTGCTCCATCATAGTAATCAGTGAAGCTGATGACAGCGGAGTGGTCTGAGATGTTTACATCCACTATGATGCCTCCATACTGAAGGACAAAAACAAGTCTTTTTGGTCTCTGGGTTTAGTTCTGTATAATGCTTTCTGTAGTGAGAGTGAAACGTTTGGTCTGACCATGTAGTGAAAGAAAAAACAGATGGAATGTGTATAGCTCTATGTCTGATTTTTATATGTTCATGTAATGGTTACAAATAGAAGGCCAGTAATGCAGTGTAAACCCACACACTACACAAAAATGCTTACCTGCTCCATGCAAAGCAGAGTTCCATTATCTTGTTTGTTAAAGAAGAAGGATTTGGAAGGCAATTCAGAACCTACTACCCGTATACACAGCTTCTCTGTACCAGACTCTGGCCACAGAGGCAAACACTGCAGAAAATACACACAGACACATGCTGAGTTGAGGCTCTATTTTCCTACTACCAAGTATGAATACTTCATAAAATCACATGTTCACTGTAAGTTCACTGTAAGGGTACAATTGTAAAGATCACATTTAAAAGATTTTCAAACCTCTGTGGAGGAGATATAGTGCCACTTGTTGCTGATATTACTGTTGTCATTTTGCACCTCCCCTACTTCTAGCTCAAAGGAGGATTTATTCACCAGAGTGTAAAAAGGACTAATAGTCACAATCCGTGTTAAGTTAAAACTGCTTAATTGTATACTGATTTCCACCTAAAAAAAAAAAAAAAAAA
>CM040464.1:25011285-25056215 GCA_022758105.1 Pangasianodon gigas | reverse complement strand
TTTTTTTTTTTTTTTTTTTTTTTTTTTTTACACTGAAGACACATGGGTTTGAAATCAAAAGATGAATATGAGACGATAGCTCAGAATTTCAGCTTTCATTTCCTGATATTTACATGTAGATGTGTTAAACAACTTAGAACACGACAACTTTGGTGACAGACCACCCAATTTTTTAGTTGAGCAAAAGTAAAGGAACAGATAGTCTTAAAGTAAATGAAATAAAATAACACTTAATATTTGATTGCATATCCTTTGCTTGCAATAACTGCATCAAGCTGGCAACCTACTGACATCACCAAATTGGTGCATTCGTCTTTTCTGATGCTTTTCCGGGCTTGTACCACACTTTCTTTTAGCTGTTATTTGTTTTGGGGGGTTTGTCCCTCATCAGGAGGTGAAATGCTGCTCAATTGGGTTATGGTCTGATGATTGACTTGGCCAGTCTAAAACCTTCCACTTTTTTCCCCTGATGAAGTCCTTTGTTGTGTTGTCAGTGTGTTTTGGCTCATTGTCTTGCTGTATGATGAAGTTCCTCCCAATTAGATTGGATGCATTTCTCTGTAAATTGGCAGATTGAATGTTTCTCTAGACTTCCAAAGTCATTCTGCTGCTACCATCATGAGTTACATCATCAATAAAGATTAGTGAGCCAGTTCCAGGAGCAGCCAAGCAAGCCCAAGCCATGACACTACCTCCACTGTGCTTGACCGACAATGAGCAGAGCCTTTCTTTCTCCACACTTTGGCCTTTCCTTCACTTTGGTAGAGGTTAATCTTCAACTGCTGTTGTTTTCCTTGGCCAACCTGTTTGATGTCTGGTTATTAGTACACCAGTGGTTTCTTTTTTCCAGGACATTCCAAATTGTTATATTGGCTATGTCCAATGTTTGTGCAATCTCTCTGATCGATTTTCCCTCTTTTCTCAGCTTCAAAATGGCTTGCTTTTCTCTCATAGACAGCTCTCTGGTCTTCACGTTGGTTTATCCTTTTTAACAACAAATGCAGTCATCACAGGTGAAACCCAGGGCTCAAACCAAGAGACATTCAGAGCTACTAATTGTTCAATCTAACAGGGCAGATTGATTGAGCTACAAGAAACACCTGTCAATCACATGTTCCAATATTTTTGATCACTTGAAAAATAGGTTTCCATCACCTTTAGAGGTAACCCATTTAGTCAAAAGCGATTGTTATTTGAAACTTCTAAACAGGTTTCCATTCAATCAGCCATTCTTCAGGATGCGGTGAATGACTGGAGTAAATATTTTATTAGAGCTATATTAGAGATGGTATGATACTACTTTTCCTTTTGTGATACTGATACTAAAACCTTGATTATCAACTGATATCAATACCCATCATATATTTTTTCTTAAAAATCCTAAGCTTTAAAATATTTTTTAACAAAAGCACTTAAAATACAGTGAAAACAATACATAGCTAAACATGTCTTACACAAAACCGCAGCTTTTACACAAAAATTACTTACTACATTGCAAATATAATAAATTATAAATATAAGTATAAATAAAAAAAAATCTAATCCTAAAAACAATATAATCAAGCCTTTATATGCAAACATTTCCAGTTCCAAAAAAGTTTTTCCAAACCCAGTTCCTTTTCCATTTGTTACCAGATCAGATCAAATTAAAAAATTTTTCTCTGATATCCGATCCACCATTTTTTGCTGGTATCGGCCCATCCTGGGTATTGGAACGGTGCCATCTCTAATTTCAATGCAGACTGGTACAGGCAAAAATCTCACAACAAGCATGTATTTCTATGCACCTGTAAGAGTCCAGCGTGACATGAAACTCTTTCTCTGGTTCAGCAACTCCAACATTCACCAGCCCTCCTATATCTGGGGAGTACTTCAAAATGGCAAAAGGCACTGAGAAATGATTCTTAATCTATAAAAGATGAACAAAAAAGAAAAGACATAAGCAACTTTACTATCAGGACATCATTTAAAGTTGAGAATTGATTTGGTAATTCTGATCATCAAATGTCTTACTTTACAAAATATACTTCAAGAACCTTTTGCTTATGCTTAATTTGCTAATAACATCCACAAATCAGGGCATATGAATATTTCCCAAGTGAGACCCTATTAGTCCCTAGTAGTGAACTCACTTGTTAGCAATATTAGTATTTTGGATATAATATCAAAGCAGTAATCTATTTATCAGCTTTGCATGTGAAATAATTTTATTTACCTGTAGTGGGGATCGCACAGTGATAACTTTGTTGCCTTCTGAGGCACTGTTCTGCAGTAGCACAGATACAGACTCCTGAAGCATGGATTTCCGCACATTATACAGCCTCCGGCCTGGCTTATCCACAGGAATGTTAGAGATCTCGCTGTAGCCTGTGGGCACTGCAGATAAAGTACATTATCACTTTGACAGAAAACATTTACATTTGCCCCAAAACAAGCAACTATTATTTGCCCATTATTCCTTACTAGCACATCAGTTATGCTGTCATTATGAATAATTATATATAAAAAATAATAAAAATAAAATTCCTCATCATTACAGCACAGTTAATTTTTGTAAAATGTCAAAATCATTTATATAGAAATGATTCAACTACTAAATTATTCAAAGCATCATTCATTCATCTTCAGTATACGCTTCATCATGGTCAGGGTCACAGTGGATCCAGAGCCTGCCCTGTGAACACTTGGTGCAAGGCAAGCATACACCCTAGACGGCACAATAGACCATCACAAGACACACACAAACACACGTTTTTAGGATTTGGGAGGCAGGAGTTCAGCAGAGTTCAAGCAACCAAAGTGGGGCTTATTGCCCTCAGTGGAGGAAATGGTTTAACACCCTTGTCCAGGTTACCTGCACCTGTGGGTTTGGCCCCTTGGAGTGAAAAGCTGATGCAGGACTGTGACCTGGTAGTCCATAAATGTAATATTACCTAGTACATGGGCCTTGTATACTCTGAGGTAAAAACTGCTCCACAAATGGTGTGAAGTCAATCATTGCTGCATGTAATAGCACCAGGATGGTGTTTCTTTCTGGGCTCAGAAACTTATCTCTTTCTGAAGGGAGCATGGGGTCTCTTTCTGAAGGGAATGTGCCTATGTCTGACACTCTCCCCCATGTGATCTCATGTACTGGAGCTAAACACCATCATCGGTCCACTGTGACCCCATCATTTGAGCCCATGTAGTATGCCATACTGAAATGGCCTTCTCTAAACCCTCCTTCTTCGCTGACACATTAGCAAAAAAGTGCAAGAACTACATAACTTGGTGATAAGCGCGCCTTTCATATGTTAGTGTCTGGATGACTCCAGAGTGACCTTCTTCTGAAAAATCATATCAGCCACTTTCCATAACCAATCTATTGACCTCACAGTGTTCCATGGTGGGGAACCCATTAAGCTTTCCTTGCTATGTCCAGTACACACTCTACTATTGTGACTGGATGGCTGTTCGTCTGTCACAGGGAAGTTCCCTGTCTTAACAGAGACTGGCTGACTGTGTGGTGGATGTCATCAAGCCCCAAAAAAAAAAAAAAAAAAAAAAAAGAACAAAACAAATAAAATGGGTGATAGAAAATGCAGACTGAAAAAGTAGATAACTTTTTTGCTGTCAAATATAATAAAATATAACATGAAAGCAAGAGATTTAAAAATGAAAAATAAAAAAGACTAGTATGATGATATACCATATGAAGAATAAGACAACAAGCATTAAACTAAAAAAAAATCTAATAGCGGTCTGCTCTAATCTAATAATCTATTCTAATTCTATCTCTAGTCTAATAGTTGGTCTGATTTCAGAATTTTGTGTAGCATGGGTAAGAAGTAGCAATGGAGGTGGGAATACATACAGGTAGGCAAAGAGGTCTAACTCTCATAGATTAATCCATTTTGTGGGAAAGGCTTTGCATCTGCAGAGGGTCACCTGCACCCCTTTTGGTGAGATGATCATGCGTCTTTGCTAATTGAGCCTGGGGTAGAGGCTGGCTGATAACACTTCCCTGACTGCTCCTTAGTTCCAGCAGCCCACTGCTATGGCTGCAGTCAACAAACCCTGCATTCTCAAAAGTAGCTTAAATCAGACATAGTAGCTTGCTCCCATCTTCCTGGTGAATGGTGTGATGTCTGTGATGTGCTATAGTGCAAGGGTGGTTATGGAAGTACGCATGTAGTCACTGTCAAATGGGTGGTGTTTTCAGCTGCAAAGCATCCTGTCGACAGCCCCTGCCTATCACTGATTCTTTTCAAGTGGGGGCACCACTTAAGGCCTGACCCACATTGTGGACAAGAGGTACCTGGGTGTTTGTTTGAATGCATGATTTGTATGCTTGCAGCTCTTACAAGGCCTGTGGTCCTTCAGAGAACATCAAAGTGTTGATTCAGCCTTTGGTAACCTACTGGTGTTAACAATATGTGGCCAGTCTACTTTGTTCTTTTGGCTTTGCATTTTCCAAAGCCTGAACACTCCTCCCTAAAGCTTCTTTGGCCACAGGCCCAAAAAACAGCCCAGGCACGCAAGGCAGACTTCACAGGTTCACTTGCATGCTACCAGCAATGTGGATTGTGCCAGCCACACACAGAACTGCACATTCAGTTTTCTTAGAATTTTTGTGGCTAGTGGCCTGATTAGGTTGATACCAAAGTAGAAGGCAAACAGCTTGTGGCCATTCTCCAGGAGGTCCAGGCATAAAAGCATAAGTCCATGGAGGTTCAGGCTGGAGACAATGTGGTCTGCTGGGCAGCGGGCGAACTGTTTCTGAGTGGGGTCGCAGAGAAATTGGTGACACAAGAGCCAAATATCGGGACACACACACTCCAGCTCTGTGAATACCAACAGTACCAGTTAATCATAAATGCTCTGGGTAAACTATAGATGTTGGCACCTCTGTGTTTCCATACTGTGGTTTGCCCTGAAATCAGACTTCCAACAGGGTGTTGGAAGCTGTGTTCTTTGAGCTGAGCCGCTTTCAGAAAAGGATGTTAGAAATATGCCTACAGTTACTAAGCTATTTAGAGTCAAATTCTGTTTTGAGAACTGTAGTGATTAAAGCAAGTTTCAATTCAGAGAAACAAGTTTTTTTCATAAACTGGAGAGATTTGCAGCCAGTTTTAAGTTGAGAGAAACAGACCCAGAACTAAGAGAAGCAGAAATAACTTTGGTTATGAGTGAGGCAAAGAGCAGAAAGACATGTTTAGGAAGAGGATGTAGGCATAGGATCCAGGCAGCAAGTTTGTAGCTTTTGATGCCTTGCTCACAACAGATCATTCCTCCAGGTGTAAAAATGCCTGTTGACAGGAGTGCAAAGGAGGTTTATCAAACTGTGGATAGAAGGTTTATCAAATTGTAGTGAAATCTTCTCTTTAATAAATATAAAAATGTACAACCCAGGTCTAATGACTCAAATTTGAACTTTCAATTTCCTATTTCTGATTTGATTTTGAGAAGAAATTTGGATTTTCAATACAAACTTAATGTTTATTTAGATATTTAAATGTAAAGCAGAGTAAGTGGTTTTCCAAGAAAATATCTTAGTGTCTCACACAGTACTATAGAATATGATGCAGAGGATGCAAATACCTATGCTAAGGTTGAAAAGGCAGCTCTCCTGTCTCTGCAGCGTTGAAAATTTTACTCGTGTTGAAAATTCAAATATAGAATATTCCAAATCCAAGGATTCCCCCACTCCTACTTCATGCACTTTACTTTGGGATGGTGAGTCAGCCAAGCGCAGATTAGCACTATGCTGGATGATTAGTGGCACGCCAAGGGAATTCCGGATAGTAAATGGAGCTTTCTCTTTCAGAGAGTGATCAAATGTGGAGACAGTGCCCTCTGAGAAAGCCTGACATTCAAACACACAATAATAGGATAAACCAATATGTGAAAATTCAACAAAACATTTATTATGCAATATTTTATCTTGCACAATTTAGATCAAATGTACACCTGGGTGAGGTTGTGAAAGACATTCAGGCAGCATTTGGACAATGTGATGTTCATGGTGTCTTTGGAGCAGATGTTGATGGATGTGCAAGATTCAGGCAGCACAATGAAGTCATCACCAGGAATAGGGCTCTTATCACAAACAGGGTTATTCTTTATCTATGTATAGCCAGAAACACAATAAACAGGAAACAAAAAAAAATTACACAGTGGAACAACAACAACAAAAAAATAATGCTCAAAAAGCAATTAAATATATACTCCTACACCAACATGCACAATATACACAAGCACAAGTTATTAAACAATTTAACCACCAAATAGAGAATACCTCAATTCCAAGGTTCCATCTGCGTTTGCCGTTATCAACTCTCTCTATGAGGGGCTCCCAAACGGCATGAGACTCATTAAAATAGTTCACCTGAAATAACAGGGATATCAAGAAAACCTCCTCAGTTCACAACAGGAAGGGAATATTGTGATTAAGTCACTTTATGATAATAATACAACCTATGATTATCATGATTTTGGTATACTGTCATTTTTATTCCAAATCAGCAGCATTTATTCTTCATCAAAGTTTTACTTGATAGACACTTATGGATGTATGCATGTTCAAGCAGCCATAGAATTTCTTTTTAACCAAAGTATGTGTGTGCAAATCTAAGGACATACACCCCATAATTATCTACAAATATGAAAGGAAAAGCAATACCATTAACTGTTAATGAAAAAGCACTTTGGCTGCAAGCATGCTTTTTTTTTTTAAATATAGTAAATACCACAAGAAACAGGCGAATTTTAACTCATCCATGTGCATTAAATGCTGCAGTGTTTGCTCTTAAATGCCCTTGCTCCTCCCAGATTCTTTCCCCTCATACTTTGTAGGACACTCATATTTATAAGCCTGGAAAAAGAGTCTACAATTTCTTGGAAATTTACCATTTTCAAGGAGCTAAATCCACAGCTAAATCTGTTTACAGGCCCTGTTTCTCTCCTGAGAGTCCTCCAGCTTTGGAATTAAGTGACAGAGTCAGGCTGTAATGGATGTCTGAAAGGCTCAAGTTTGAGTCCACAGGACCACACTGCTCAGCCCCATATACCAAACCTTGTGCCATGTGACTGCATTATGGTGAGAGTACTGACATAAAAGCTATTTGGACAACAAATTGATAAACAAATGGCTTTTACGCCAGATGCCCAGAACCATTTCAGATCTGCTGTCTTCAGAAATCACTTAACATGACCTGAGTGGACCCTATGAAAACTAACACAATAAGCAAAGACAGAACCCAAACAAAAACAACACTTTTGCTGGATTGTGCATAGGAGTTGGATGACGGCAAGATATCTGCTAACTCCTGTATGCTCAGATACTGGCTGCCAACAGAAGAAATGTAGACAGCTTTGATTTTTGCACAGCCAAAAAGGAAAGAAAGATTACTGAGCTTTAAATATAGTAACATATACTGTAAGTACCCACGAAATCAAAATAGGTGTTTAAGGGCTTTTTGTACATCTCTTGTCATTGTGGACACAAATTAGCCAGTTCATATCAAAAAGAATGCAGCATAACTGGAAATATTGTAAGTTTTTTTTTTTTTTTTTTTCACTTTTGGTATCATCATACCAGTATTCTGTCAAACCACTAGTTCAGAGTATTCTTTAAACTTTGTACATTTACAATAAACAATAAAACAGTAACAAACAATAAACAAACAATAAAACAATATTTTTAAACTGATATTTAAATAGGCTAACAAATTGATTTGACTGTAACTCTGATACTTTTAATAGTCTTTCTCTATATCATCATCATCTGCAAATTATTGGTAGGCCTACCCAAGATTCTGAACAAAGTTGTTCATATATCAGTCAGAGGCTAATAAATCTCATCGTGGCATAGCAAATTCAGCAGAATCAAATGTCAAATATTGAATCATTGCCTTAAGAATTTAAATTGTATGGTGTGTAAGCCTGAGTTTATGTTTATATGCACTCATGCATATATGTGAAAAAATATAAGTGAAAATATGTGAAAATATAATATATAAGTGAAAAAATCAGATAAAATAAAATAATAAGTGAAATAAATAAAATGAAATGAAATTGCTTGGGTCTTGTGTGTGTGAAATGGCCTTTTGTATTAACCAATCAGGGACATGACTGAAAACATTATTTAGCACTGTTTATGCTTCTCTGCTGCTGTGTGCTGCTAGCAATGAACTCCTAGTGTTTTAATGTTTAAGATGTTTTACCAGGTTACTTGTATTGTAGGAGGACACTGTATTACCTCCTCTTGATATTTTCACAGAGCACAGTTTGCAGTCTGCTTCATTTTGATTGCCATCATTAATCATGAAATATGTCCAAATCACTGTTACGTCATCTCGTCGGTTCATCAGCACGGCAATGTACACTAGCCTTACCGCATATAGTTTCACCTGGCATTGGGGCATCTATTACAAGTAAGAGTAAATAAGCATGGTATCAGGTTGACACCTGACACCAGTATCAGTATCAATGCAAGCCTAATTAAAACAACACACATGGTGTGTTGATGGTCCACGATCACTGTACACTTGTACAGTGTCTTTAACCATTTTATACATTACTGGACGAGATTCAGTGCTATTATTCTTTTCAGGGTAAGCTTTAATAATATAATATTTTTAATATAATATTAAGTGTGGGGGTGTCAATAATTTTGAAAGCAGCACAAAAACATGTTAAAGGTTTTAAAAATATTATTATTAAAATAAAACTGTTAGTATAGCACAAGTTGCTTATTTTCATGAAGGATCCCAATAGTACTGGAGTGGACTATGCAAGGATACCTACCTCTAGTGTCATATCTGCAGACACACTGAGCAAAGAAGACCAGTTTTGTGCACAGCCAGACAGTGAAGACTCAGCCAGCAGCAGGGGAACAGTGTGGTGGCCCTGGCCGGACTCCAGAGTCACCTGCACCACCTTCACATCAGCTCTAAATGTCTGGACCTTTTTGCTGCTGTGTACCTCCTGGAATCTCTCATTCACCTTAGTTGCAGTCTCAACATCCAGGAACCAGAAGTTGCAGGAGTAGATGTCCCTTACAGCCCATAGTGTGCTCAGCTCAACAGGCTTCTTACTGACCACCTCCTCCTTGGGCTTAGGGGTCATGGCTGCAGTGATGGTCAGGACAGTGTTGAGGATGATTGGTGAGATCTGTGCAAAAAGGAAAATGCACTAAACATTTCAAAGCAATTCTACACAAGGCAAACTCATCTAAGTGAGTTTGAGTACACAGTTCTACTCACTTTTACAATGACTTCATCTACAGTGACAGAGCCAGTGAATGGACCACTGGCTGAAATTTTGGTTTCAAGGATAACAGAACATGGCCTAAGCACCTGGTGAAAAAATATAGCATATTAAAAAATACTATAACAAATATAATTTTACACATATTAATAAACATTTTAATAGTGAACAGTTAAAGAACAAATAAAAAATTTACAGTGGTTACGGCCTTGCTGTCCTTATTCCTTATGAATGGGCAGGCAAGAATTTTGAGACCCTTAAGGTTGACTTTCATGACCTGAGCTGCCTCTTCAGAGAACAGACTGAAATCACACTGGAAAGAAGCCACTAAAGCAGGAGCATCTGCTTTCATTAGATTTGCCACAAACACCACCTCCGGATCTATCACAATGGCACGCAGCATGGTCTTCTGGGCTGTGGCTACAAACACCAAGACACGAATATACAGTAGGTCTTTCTGAACTAAGACAGAATCACAATATACTTATCTCAGTATGTGAAATAATGAAAATACACACATGAATTATGAAGCATGCAAATCATTAAATGTCTATTTCTTATTATTGCTGATGAGCTCTAAAAGAAACTCAACTGCGGAACCTTGGTACAAATTCTCCCAGTCAACCTCAATCCCAGGTGTTGTTCAAATGCAAAATACAAACAGTACATGCAGTATGGGAAATAGTGTTTGGTTAATGATTCTATGAACTTCCAGTACCTGCATTCAGTTCACCCTGGGCCATTTGCTCTGAGATCTGTTTGCGTGGGAGTGGTCTTGGTTTGTCTGACACTGTGCCCTGGGACTTGGCCAGAGCATGGATGAAGAAGTCAGCCACAGCCATGAGAAACTCCATGCTGGCACAGAGATACAGTTTCTGGAACACAGCTACCACGGAGCGTTCATCTCTGTTCTGTGAGTATGTCAAGTCAATCATGGCATCTGAGCTGTCATCACGCTTTTTCAGCATTCTGACCATCAAAGAGATAAAACGATAAAAAGATACTCACCAGTTCAAAACAAAGTGTCATCTTGCAAAATACAACACATTATGTGAGTATTTACTTTAAAAGGCATGTGGGTTGTATATAAGTAGATCTGTGTACCTGGATGTGATTCGCTCAAGGCTGCTCCTCCTGTCATCTAGGGTGCAGGTGGTGAGAATACTAGAAACCTCCAGACTGCTGTCATTGAACAACTTACCAGAAGCAGTTATCTTATGTAACATAAACGCTCCTATACACAAACGCTCATGATGCACACCAGGCTATACACAGGTGAGAGAGAGAGAGAGAGAGAGAGAGAGAGAGAGAGAGAGAATCACTCATGACAAATGTAAGCATATAAACATGGGTTGTGATTAGTAGGAACACCCACCTGTGTGGGATCGTTGTTGTACAGTACCAGACCAAGTGACTCAACATTGAAACTGAAATTCACAGTCTCCACCAGTTCATTCTCTGCTGATTTGCTCTCTGGCTGTCTTCCTACAACATTCTCAGAGACTACATACACACACAGACAGTACAGTATTCAGAAGTGGGCCTTTGCTTAGAAGCATGGAAGAACATTAAAAGCCTATTTAAAAAAAAGTTAAGACTATTTTATAAGAAGCTGTGTATCTGTTACCATTATGTGTACAAGATCTGGCAGGCACATTTGCCTGTTTTATTCCTGGATCTGGGCTGATGTATGGTTGAATGCTGCTGGCCTCTCCAATGTTTTCCATCAGAATCTTTAATAAAAGAACCAGGTCATCCTGACTCAAAGCTACCTGCAACAAAATAAGAGAGAACCTTTTAGCACTGACTCTATAGTTGCTATAGTCCTTGTGTACATATTGGAGATCTACAAAATTTTGACCTTTAATTGTAATAAACTAAATCTAATCATCATAGAATAACCATCCATGCCACATACCAAAAATATCATGTTTGAACTACATTAGAAATTGTCTAGCAGATATTCACAGGTGGAAAATAAGGACTCACTTCCATGGGCTTCAGATCTCCATCTACCTCAAGGGCAGCCATCTTATGGTACCAGGTAGCGGCAAGGTTACGTCTGACTGACAGGACCAGGTTCACTGGTTGTAGGAGCTCAGAACTAGGTTTATTTACATCTTCCTCCATAAAGATTCTAAGATTATTATAAAACCCATACCATATTAAAAAATTACAGCAAACACCCAAACTGTGCCAATAGTGATGGACCAAGAAAACCTTAAGAATAACCATGATACTTTAAAACGGTTTTCACCTGGACAGCTTAAGCTGGGTTAGCTCCAGGTCAATGTTGTCTATGACAGCAGGCAATGGACAATTCTCTACTGGAAGCAGAGAGAAGCTGTTCCGCACAGTGATGAGACCTAGGTCAACCTCCACAGCATTGTGAGACATGGATGACTGAGGGATGATGATGAGTGGGGCCTTTAGTCTAATGTCCATGGAGATTCTGAAACTCTTCTGAGCAAAGTCCCTTACACTGGACACTGCTTTTTCCGCTGCCTGTGCTGTGGCCACACTTAAAGCCTCCTTGGCCATTTGAAAGCTATTACTGAATTTCTAGCATGGATACATTCAGAAAGAATCAGAATTAATGGGACTCAATTTGCTTTTTGGAACATTCTACACCAACAATCCTAATGATGCCAAAATATTTCTATGAAAAATAACAACTCTTTAACAACAAAAATTCTTAATAATCTGTGTAATAATCTGTGAATTTTATTAAATAATTGCAAACTGTTTAGCCAGTAAGTGTATAATTAAAGTTCAATCTTACCACCAATATCATGACAAACTTCTGTAGATAGACTACTTGAATGCAGCCCACATTGAGCTTGACCTTTCCATCCACTTTTGAGGTGTCTGTGTATCCCTCACCTTCTGTGGCTTTAGGGGTTAGACTCATATTAAAGCTGAATACTTCATCATCCACAATACAGACAACCTAGAAAAAAACACAAATACATGGTGAACAAAGGTGCATAAAACGTTAGATTCTAATGATAGCTATCCTGTATAATGTGTCTAAAGAAAGTCAGGCATTAGCACTGATGACTTACCTTTTTGTGAACTGCTTCTTCGTCTAAATTAATGACAACAAAATCATGCAGTCTAGCAGACATGTGTGTTTCACTTTCCTTCATCAAGAGAGACCCATGTAGATCTAGATGGGTGTTTGAGAGAGATTTAATGAATGTTTAGTGGCACGGCAATCGTAGCTGATGATAAGGCTTGGTAAATAGTAATCAGACACTCATCCAGTTCTCAAATATTGATCAATTTTTAGATATAATAGATGCAACCACAAAAAGAATCTGAAAATTGCGGCAAATTGTCACTTTTAGCATAACAGGTACAAGATTATATAAATCTGACCCCGAATCTTCATGTCAGCAATGTTGCAGTGCTGGTCACATAGTAACATGTTGAAGGCCCCCAGCTGCACAAGGATTTTCAGATCAATGATGTCTCCTTCATAATGGCACCTCACTGCAGATGGAACAGTAATAAAGATGCTGCTTCATGTATGTAAACATTAAAATGTAATTAGTAATCAGTCAACTCCATAATTACTAGCACCCTTCAGGGGAATGGGCAACAAACACAATTTTTAATTTCCCATTAAACAACTGGAAAAAACTATTACTCTTTGCTTTAACAAATATTTTAAAATGATTTTAATATAATAGTATGTTCTCTCAAAAACCCATTTAAAATAATTCATAAATAAAAACAAACCGTCATCTTTCCAGAGCATTACTGGTTTTAATTCATTTTTATATCATTGAAATTCAGGTCATAAGCCTGTACCATGAAGAGGACCTCAGTAAGTGAGATTATTTTGGGTAAGTGCAGGTGCAAGATGGACAGAGGAATGTCATTGCTATGTGTTGTGAAGGAGGGCTAACTCTCATAGATATGTAAACTACAAAAACTTGATTGCAGTGACCTTGACCCTGTTTGGATCAATTCCAAAAATCTAATCAGTTCAGGTGCTGGTTACAATGAACACTCCATGTAAATCCAACAAACACTCAACCACTCTTTCTTGAAATATCACACTAATGAGAATCTCAGACAGACACATGGATGGATGGATGCACAGACAGACAGAGCGACAGATGGATGGATGGCAAAAAATGGGCCTTGAGTTCCTGAACATGAAGGTGTAAGTAACATTTCTGAATGACAAACAGGAAGGAAGCTATTAAAGAAAAACTATTTCAGACATTTGACCTTGCTGTGACCTTGTTTAGATTTAAATTTCACAAACTAATCAGTTCAACTACTGGTTACAATGATAATTCCATATAAATCCTACATTCAACCACTCATTCTTGAGATATCGGCCTAACGAGAAATGTACACTTACAGATGCACAGATGGACCAATGGCAAAAATCATACCCAGCCAAAAAATGGGCTTTGAGGTCCTTAACATGAAAGTCATATCTTTGTATGAAAAGAGGAAGGAAGCTATTGAAGGAAACTTATTTTCTATAAATCCTACAAACATTCAACCAGTCTTTCTTGAGATATTGCACTAAAGCATCAGAAAATGATGATCTGTTGCCCTGCTCTGAACTCAGCATAGGCTATTAAGGTGGCCATATGATTACAAAATAGGCTAAAAGGGAACAAGTACAATATACAACACAATTTTCTTTTGTCAAGTTAAAGCTGCAGGCACCACATTTTCTGACAGACAATTAAATCATCCAAACTGATAGCAATAGTGATATTTGGAATCTTTTGGTGAGTCCCAATACTTTTGTGAATTGTCCCAAGCCTAGCATACAATCATGTCTGCTACTGTACACAATTCTATTGACAATCTCCCAGAGTTGACGACTTTGATTGGTTCACCTTCTGACCCCAACTTGATCAGGTGGCTGAATGCTTGGAGTCAATGTTCCGCTACAGTCTAGATAATGCAGTCCCATGTAAAGGAAAAACAAGACCACCACAGAAGCATGAATACCAACAGTAAGTAGTAGCGATGGCATTATGTGTTTTTTTCAATCACAAAACTCAGAATGCTAGACAGAAATTCAGAATATTAACTTAGTATCAGACAATTTGATAATTATCTATGTACAAAACAACAAAACCTACATCATAGAGTGAGTAGTGAATCTCCAATCCAACAGACCGTATTAATTTCACAAATTTTCCCTTCAATATCAACTTGTGTACTAAATTCAGAAATTACCTACACACTTCCTCAAATAAATACTACCAGAAGCAAATGAACCTCTACTAAAAATAATAAACTCCTCCATTTGTACAGGCCATGTACCTAATTCCTTCAAATAGCAGTGATCAAACCACTGATTAAAAAACCCGACTTTGACCCTTGTCAACTGTCAGAACATAGGCCAATATCAAAACCCCCCATTATCTCCAAGATTCTAGAGAATGTTGTAGCACAGCAGTTTGGCTTATGCTTGCATAAGAATCACATTCATGAAACCTTTCTTTCACAATTTAGGTCTAATCATAATACTAGTTGCTTGACCTTAGTGCAGCTTTTGAAACCATAAATCATAATATTCACCTAGATAGACCAGAAAATGTTGAGAAAGAGCAACTCTTTCCTGACTCAGGTCTTATCAGTCTGTAGATGTAATGGTGTCTTCTGTAAACATACAAAAGTAAAGTTTGGTGTTTCACAAAGCTTTGTTCTAGGCCCACTAAGCTTTGCTTCATATATGTTACCTCTGGGTACAATTAACTATCTTATCCACACTGCACTGGCTCCCAGTACATTTTTGCATTGATTATAAATTACTACTAATGACCTATAAAGCATTGAATGGTCTAGCACTACAGTACCTTTTGGTCTTTTATGATCTGCCACACCTGCTTTGATCAGCTCTTTATTAGTACCTAATGAAAAGCAGCAGGGGGCAGAACTTTTTCTCACAAAGCTCCCTTCCAATTAGTGCTCAGGACTCAAGCCTTTTGTTAAATAGTTATGTGGATTATGTAGTTATATGTTATGTACAGGTGCAGATCTCTGGGGTTCACAGGCATAGAAATTTCTGGTAAACTGGGATGTTTGGATGCTGTGACCATTTTATGTTTAAAAATGAAATTAATCCAGAGTTAATCCAGAGGGTTTATCACAATATGTAAACCATTTAGTAAGCCTCAAAATGGTTAGAGTTTGCCAAAACATCTAAAAAAGCCTATACATTTCTAGCTCAAAATCTTGAGATGAAGATTAATAGAATGATGGGACACACAGAACATGAAGAAATTAAGGAACTGCTCACGCTCCAAAACATAACACCTCATCTCATGACACTGGCGTGTATGGCTGCCAATGGAAAAAGTTCCCTTGTATTTACTGATGATGTGAAAAGCAGCAGGATAAATTCTGAAGTGTAGGGCTATATTATCAGTTTAGATTGAGCCAAATGCTTCAAAACTCATTGGATGGTGCTTCACAGAGCAGATGGACATTGACATAAAGCATGCTTCATAAGCAACCCAAAACTTTTTTTTACAGGAAAGAAGAGGAATGCTCTGAAAAGAGCAAGTTATTCACCTGACCTGACCCAATTAAGCATGCATTTTACTTGCTGGAAAAATGCCCCAAGAAGAGGCAGAAACTGAAGACAACTACAGTAAAGGCCAGGTTAGAAATCCAGTGTCTGGTGATGTACATGGGTTCCAGACATCAGGCAGTCATTGACAATTTAATTTATGATTATGTTAGTTTGACCAGTTACAGTTAAGTGCTGTAATTCCTATACCGTTCACCCAATTTGGATGTAATTACAAAATTAAGGCTGAAAGTCTTTTTTTAATTTCAGCTCCAATATACTGTATACAATATACAGCTCCAATGTACAATAACTGTGGAGACAGTTGAAATAACAATAACTTTGCCAACGTCCAGATGTTTATGGACCTGACTGTATGCACTGGAAGTAAATTTAATAACGAAACGAAAGTATACAAATATTCATTTCCCCTCACTGTACAACCTCTTAAACCTCTACAGGACAATGCCATACCTAATAGTCCCCTTTGCTCTCTCACTAGCCTGACAGGATGCCAGGCCGGATACCTGACCCTGAGATGCCTGAGAAAAATTTATCTGAATATTTTTCAAGGGCACAAATAAACATCACCAGTAGTTTGTTTCCTGACTCATTGCTGCCACATTTCTAACAGGAATCCTAACAACTTTTTCTTTTATCTGCTGAGGATAAACTGGTGTGTGCTATGATGCAAGCACAGTCATACAAGTTTGCAAATGAACTAGAAATGTTAACTGTTTGAGAGATTTTTTCCTTCAGATATTTTGTATGAAGGTTAACAAATAATGTCTCATGTCAGGTAATAAGTATCTGTTGACTTTAATGTGTGCAGCTACTTGGTATCGTGAAGCTATTCCATTATGCACCTTAGAGACCAAAGGCACAGTGAAGGCTTTGATAATTTTTTACTGTTTTTGGGCTACCCAGATATATCAAGACAAACTAGTGTTCAAACTTTATTTAAACTTTATGTCTATTTTCTTAAGTAATTTGTAATAAGTAAATTGCTTGCAGTTAAATATTAAATGTCTAGGTCTCATCACCCTTAGTCTCAAGGTTTACTTGAACATTTTCATCAAATTCATAAATCTAAACTTCACAATTACTTTTTGGATTTTGGTAATGAATGAGATGAGGTAACTCCATTTTTGTTATTTGCAATTTGAGAAACACTGTAGGAGGCCCTTGGATTAGTCAGGCAGAATTGATTTTCAGTTCTACCGTGGGCGGTCCATTGAAACTGTTCCGACAAAAGTTGGTGGCATCAAATACAGATGTTTTGGACTATGACATTTCAGTTTAATAAAGGATGTCCTAAGCATGTGAGGTGGCAAAATTTTCATTAGCCTCCTTTCATGCAAAAATCTCACGTCGTTATATTGTAGAACATGTGTTAGTTGAAACAGGGAGCTTTCAAAATAATAAAAAAAAAATCACTCACTGTTATTTATGTTTGCTCATTTTTAGAGGGGTGCAAAAAATATGGAGTTGACTTCTAGGGTTATTGCAAAAAAATATAGAAATATCCCAGTAATCTGCTTTTTTCCCCTTTTTTTCTTTTTCTTTTCTTTTTTTTTTGCTTAAAAACAGTACTAGGTAAACTATTTCCTTTCCCCATAAACAGTTAAAATCAGGGTCAGTTTAAGGCCTGGACTGATTTCTTTAGAGACTAGGTGTAAATTAATTTGAATTACATCATGTGAGTACATCAATGGAAGTATGTATCTTTGTGCTAGTGCATGCACTCATACTGGATTTGGCTGGGGTAGCTTTTGTTTCTTCATTAATCTTGCTCTCTTTCTCAGGTGAGGACAAGCTACTACAGGACAGGATAGTAGACATGAAGTCCATGATAGAAAGAAGAGCCTCAGTATGCAGAGTCAGGTCCAGAGAAGAGAAAATAATCTACACACACACACACACACACACAGATGTTCGAATAAACTTATGCAGTAAATATAATTACTACTTATCTAACTCAATAAAACACAATGAAACTATAGGATAACCACTACAATATCATTTAAACAATGTATACGTACATTCATCTTCTGTTGTGTATTCTCGAAAATGGTAGAAAAATTAGGCGCATCACGATTAGCCTGTATGACAAACCACATGTTTGAAATGGCACAATACAAACATGTTAATTATTATGTAATAATGAGTAGGATACTAAAGTAAGGACACAATTGTCCTTAATATACAATATAAAAATAATAAAGTCAATGAATATATAATATTGTTGTTTATGTATATTTTTGTATATATAGTGGTTTGGGGGTTGTGGAAGCGGGGATGTGGTCGAACACCCATTTGTGAATGGAGGGCAAAGCCAGAAAAGGTGAGTGGTAAGGATCACACATTTGTGCAGAATTTGGCTAACGAGAGTTCTGTGTTTCAGTAAGGGGTGGCAAGGATAAAGAGGGGAGAGACGAGAGCCACGGGAGAGAGAGCGGTGCAGCATAGAGCCATGTGTGTGCAATGAAAAGCTGAAAAGCAAAAGTAAAAGAAAGTGAGAAATAAAAAATCTATTTGAGTTGTCCTAAGCCTGTCTCCCGTCTCCTCATTCCTGAACCAACCCAGGAAAGTGTCACACTGGTGCCGAAACCCGGGAGTCTGAGGAAGGCTCGCCGTCATGGGGTCCTCGCCATTCACTGAGATTGTCAAGACCCTCGCCAGCATCCATCAGATGCAACAACAGGCCCTCCCTGAGCTGCGCATGGAGCAGGAACACTGCTTCCAGGCCCTGCTCCAAGCTCAGGCAGAGGACCGGCAGGTACTCCTGCAGCAGCCCCTGTGGCCGCCACGGCCATGCCCCACGACACGCTCTCGAAAATGCGACCACTGGACGACTCAGAAGCGTTCCTGGAACTACAAGCCGCAGAAGCGTGTGGCTGGCCTGACTCAAAGTACGTGGTCTGCTTGCTGCCGCTCCTGTCGAGGGAAGCCCAGCTTGTGGCCCAGCAGCTACCAGTTGCAAAAGTGCTGGAATACCCGGACCTGAGGCGGGCAATATTGCAACGGGTTGTAGCAATGCCACATATGGGATTAGTTTATATACTTGCATTGGACTAATTTTTTAAATTAATTATAATTAGGGTCCACAGGTATATATATATACACACACACAGTCAGGTCCGGAAGTATTTGGACAATAAGAGAGTTTTTGTTATTTTGCCTTTATATACCACCACAATGGATTTGAAATAAAACAATCAAGATGTGATTGAAGTGTAGACTTTCAGCTTTATTTTAAGAGGTTCCACAAAAATATGGCATTTACCATTTAGGAATTACAGCCATTTTAAGCAAAGTACTTCCATTTTCAGTGTCATTGTCCAAATACTTCTGGACCTGACTGTATATATATATATATATATATACACACATACTTGGATATTTGTATTTGTAACTTGTTAAACCACATTGCTTTTGTGTATAATACACCTTAGAGTGTGGAAGGGTGTCCTTGTTACCTCAGCTGTTTTCATTACACTACCTCACACTGAGCATTCAAACTGTGTGTATTTCTTGTAACTAGGGTCTTACTGAGGTCTTACTGAGGCTTCGCCGCCCATTTGCATTCACCCAACAGCTCTGAGACACCTGTCGAAGGTGGCTGCTGGCAGAGGAGCGCGGCGCCAAAGAAGTTGTCAACCTCGTAGTGCTGGAGCAGTTCGTTGTCCAACTACGGGGGGCGGGCGGAATGGGTCCAGTGCTAGACAAGGCATTCCAGCTGGCAGAAGACTACTTGGCTGTGTATTTCAGGCTGGTGAGCCCCTCCATTCTCCCTCTCTCTCTCTTTCTCTCTCTCTCTCTCTCTCTCTCTCTCTCTCTCTTGTGCTTCCCCTTTCTCCCCACCTTCCCCCATCCCTGCACCATGAAAACGGGGGCCATTTTCCCTCGAACTTGATCGAGCTGAGACGTACTGTATACCGGTGAGTGTTCAAGGGGGTACAAACCACGCATTGGTGGTTTCAGGCTGTAACCAAACCTCAATCCACCAATGCCTGGTCAAAGGTGAGGCATTGGGAAATGCACGATTGGTGAACGTGAGGTGTGTGCATGGGGATGTTAATGAGTATATGTTGGTGCTCATCACAATCCAATTCAGGGGACAAAAACATACATTAGTGGCAGCAGGTCGTCCCTGCCTCACCCATCCACTGATTTTGGGAACAAATTGGCCGGCATTTCAGATATTGTTGAGAGGAATGTGTATGGATGGGGCCCGCAGCATCCTGTGTTGGCTGGGGAGGCACTGCCTGGGCCGTCAGCGTCAGCTCTGCGTCTGGAAGACATGGAGGTTGAGGAGGGCCCTGCCCCACCTCCCTCCGGGGATTTCCCTTTGGAGCAGACACAGGACAAAACCCTCAGGCACACCTTCAACCAAGTGAAAGTGATTGATGGTCAGCGGGTTCAGCCCAACATTGCGCTCTTCTTCCCCTATTTCGCAATTATTAATGATAGGTTATACTAAGTTACGCAGGACACTCAGGCCAAGGAGGAAATGACCCAATTGTTGGTCCCGAAGAGCCATCGGGAAACGTTATTCCAGGCAGGTCACCATAATCCGATGGCGGGGCACTTGGGGCAGGAGAAAACACTGAACCGTCTCATGGCCCGTTTCTATTGGCCAGGCATTCGCAGCGATGTTCGTAGGTGGTGTGGCATGTCGTGAATGTCAGCTGGTGAATCCACCAGCCACCCCAAAAGCACCATTGCGCCCATTACCCTTAATTGAGGTCCCCTTCTAAAGAATTGGTATGGACCTTTTCAGGCCATTAGAACAGACTGCACAAGGGCATCACTTTGTGTTAGTTTTAGTGGACTACGCAATGCGATACCCAGAAGCAGTGCCTCTCCACAACATCTCAGCACACAGTGTTGTGGAGTCTCTCTTCCATGTTATCCCACGAGTTGGGATCCCTAAAGAGATCCTGACTGACCAGTGCACAGCCTTTATGTCACACACTCTTCGCGAGCTGTACAAATTTCAGGGGATCAAACCAATTCTTTCCAGTGTTTACCATCCGCAGACGGATGGGCTGGTCAAAAGGTTTAATCAAACACTTAAGAATATGATTCGTAAATTCATTCATGATGATGCTCGGAATTGGGATAAGTGACTTGAGCCCCAATTATTTGCAGTTCGAGAGGTCCCGCGAGCCTCCATGGGGTTTTCCCCAATTGACTTATTGTATGGGCGCAAGCCTCGTGGTGTCTTGGACATCATTAGGGAAAATTAGGAGGAGGGACCTTCTAACAGCAAAAGTGAAATTCAATATGTTCTGGACTTGAGAGCAAAACTTCACACCTTGAGTCACATAACACAGAAGAATTTGCATAAGGCTCAAGCACAACATTCCCGACTGTATAACGGGTACTCAGCTACGGGATTTTTCACAGGGAGATAAAGTGCTGATATTATTACCCACATAGAGCTCCAAGTTGCTCGCCAAGTGGCAAGGGCCCTTCAAGGTCACACGGCGACTCGGGGTTGCCAACTATGAGGTAAGGCAAACGGATAGAGGCAGGGCAGAGCAGATTTACCACCTCAATCCCCTTAAACCATGGATAGAGGTGGTTCCCGTAGCTTTAGAGATGGTCATACTGGAGAGGGAAGAGTTAGGACTGGAGGTAACACTAAAAATGGTGGCTCGATCCACCCCGGTCCCTTGTGGAGACCACCTCTTACCATCCCAAATCACAGAGGTTGCCAAGTTGCAGGAGGAATTTTCCAATTCTATGTAAGAAAAGGTGAAAAGTGAAAGTAAAAGAAAGAGAGAAAAAAATAGTCTATTTGAGTTGTTCCAAGCCTGATTCCTGTCTCCTCATTCCCGACCCAACCCAGGAAAGTGTCACAGGGGTTATTTGGGGGTATTTGGCTTTTTAAAGGGAACTCTGCTATTCTGCCACAATTCCAAAACAGATTAGCAATGCCTTATTGCCTTAAATTATTTTTGAATGTTGCGAGGTAATCTGGAGATTCTAGGGTAAAATGCTCAGAATGTAGAGGTCAATTCATTGCTAAGTAAGAGTTCAAAATCAAAACAATAAGGAAGGAATATAGAGTAACACAGAGGGTAAAAATAATCCATACCTTAAAATACTCTACTTTGAGGAGTTCAGCTCCCTGTTTTGCTGAGGAGCTCAGGATGCAGACAGGCTCACCATGTAAATCTAGAACAGTAGAAAGGAGAGACATTATTACTGTTTATTCCTGACATCAGTTATTTACACTTGGAAAAAAATTAAGCTGCTGTAACCTTCAAATTAATGACATCAATACACATGCTCACAGACAGAGACAAAAGATAAGGTCTGAACGACAGCTGTGCAAAACAAAACATTTATTTTCAACTGTAATTAAAATCATAAATTCAAGTGCAAGGATTATGTTTGGAACACAGTGATGAACATTTTTTCAAAACTCGATTACTGAGTAAGACTTTGGACAAAAGTTTGGAAACGGTAGTCCCTTCTGTTCCTAAGGACGTGAGTCTTATTTTTAAGCAATAGACAGTTCCTAAGTTATGAAACTGAGAAAACTAATTACAAAAATGCCCTATTCAACTGTAAGTGCTATTATTGTGGAGTGTCTAGGAGCAACAACAGCTCAGCCATGAAGCAGAAGACCACACAAACTCACAGAGTAGGGTCAATGAGTGCTGAAGTGCATAGCATGTAAAAATCGCCTATCCTCTGCCGCATCACTCACTACAGAGCTCCAAACTGCCTCTGGAAGCAACATCAGCACAAGACCTGTAAAGCATGCCACCACTGGAGCAGTGGAAACATGTTCTCTGGAGTGATGAATCATGTATTACTATCTGGCAGTCTGATGGATGAATCTGGGTTTGGTCGATTCCAAGGGAACGCTACCTACTAGAATGCATAGTGCCAGCAGTAAAGTTCAGTAGTGGAAGGATAAGGGCCTGGGGCTGTTTTTCAGGGTTTGGACTAGGTTCTAGGAACTAAGGTCCCTTAGTTCCAGTGAAACTAAGGTCCCTTAGTTCCAGTGAAAGGCAATGTTAGCACATCAGCATACAAAGACATTTCAGACAATTGTATCCTTCCAACTTTGTGGCAACAGTTTGGGGAAGGCCCTTTCTTGTTCCAGCCTGACAATGTCACTGTGCACAAAGCGAGGTCCATAAAGACATGATTTGACGAGCTTGGTGTGGAGGAGCTCCAGTGGAGGAGCTCCAGTGAGCCCTGACCTCAACCCCACCAAACACTTTTGGGATGATTTGGAACATGGATTATGAGCCAGGCCATCTCATCCAACATCAGTGCCTGATTTCAAAAGAGCTCTTTTGACTGAATGGGCACAAATTCCCACAGACACACTACAAAATCTTGAAGAAAGTCTTCACAGAAGAGTGGAAGCTGTTATAGCTTCAAAGGGGGGCAAGGGGAGACAACTCCATATTAATGTACATGGTTTTGGAATGGGTTATCCAACATGTGTGATTGTCAGGTGTCCACATAATTTTGGCCATATAGTGTACCTTCACTGACTTCTAAGTTTAACTCACTGCTCTATAACAATTAAAGAATAGCTCTAACAGCTCACTAGTTTTTATTGAAAGGAAGGTCTTAAACTCTCAATCTATAAAACAGTATCATTTGCCAGGAGATTCTCCCCTGTGTCAGCGTGTAAACTAAATATTTTTTATCATCAGTAATTTCTGCACTTTCATGTTCATTTGTTGTATTTTTCACTTTCTCTTTATGCCACCTCTTCATTTCTTAATTTATTTATCCATGTAGGGGCTAAAGATATATGCCTTACTCAGCCTGAAGTTAACATTGCAGAGGTGTGTAAATTAGCAGAGGCAATGTCTGATGCCGTAGTATGCTCTGGCCCCATCCAATGTAGTTTTGAGAGCAAGGCTGGCCTTCTAGGGCAGGGCAGTATCCATCCCACTCATGAAGGTGCTGCTCTCATTTCTTGTAACATAGTTCATAATCTCAGAGCAGGCCTAGATAATCGGCGACAATCCAGAGCCAAGGCCTGAACCTAGAAATACTCACCTAGAAAGTTTTAGTAACCTAATTGACATAAAATTTGATCATACTGAATGTATAGCCAGCATCTTTGATCTAAAGCTAGGAGTGCTAAATATTAGATCTCTTACATCTGAAGCACCTATTTGAAAACAAAACTATTACTGATCTGGGATTTAACATACGGTGTTTATCAGAAACTTGGATTAGACCAAATGAGTATGTAAATAAAGCTAGTCCTCCTGGATACAGCTATATACATCGCCCTCCTCAAACTGGCAGAAGAGGAGGCATTGCAGTTATTTATAACAATATTCTAGGCTACACACAAAAACCTGGACATGAATTCAACTCATTTAAAACCCTTTATACTAACATAACATACATAGCCACAAAAACAGGTCTACCCAGTTGTTTCCACTAATTAGTATTTACAGAGCCCTAGGGCTGTATTCTGAATTTCTCCATGAATTTGCAGAGCTCATCTCAAACCTGGTTGTACACAAAACAGTTGGTGACTTTAATATTCATTTTGATAACATGCATGACCCTCTGAGAACAGCATATCTGTCCATTCTAGGCGTTAATCAGAACATAATGTGTCTCACCCATTAGAAGTTGCCAAACAGGAGGTGAGGGCATATCTGAGCAATGGCGTAACATATTTTGATTATGCCCTCAATTTAATACTGACATCTGTATTAAATATAGAAAACATGGTTAAACTACCCCAGTCTGAAGCTGTGATCATGATCAGTTTCACTAAATTGTGCATTATAGTGCCTCCTACAGGGAATTTAGACAAAAATTCTTAGAGTCCCTTAGGACAAGGTCATTTACTCTTCTACAGGGTCAAAGTCAAAATATGTTACACCATTGCTCAGATATGCCCTGACTTCCTGTTTGGAAACTTCACTGTCAAATTCATTTGAGCATTATGGACAAACCATCCATCATATCTAAAATTTGAGAAACAGATTTGTTCAGGTTGGTGTCACGAATGTCTCTTCCAAATTTCTTGGTTATCTGACAAAATTTGTGGTAGAAGAAGCAAAAATAATTTTTCTTAAAATTCAAAATTGCCAACTTCCTATTTGGGAAAGCAAAAAATTCTTTAGATCAGGAACACTCAGAAACTTCAAGGGAATCAATAGAGACAACAATCTTGATTTGATGTTGTGCAGTTCCATTTATGAGCAGTTTTGCAAATTTGCAGATTATAGCGTCACCTAGAGGTGAATTTAGACAAATTTTCTTGGAGACCCTTAGGATGAGGTTCTTCAGTTATCTACAACACTTGGTCAAAATATGTCACACACAACTTCACTTCCTGTTTGTCAGCTTTAACAGCAAATTCGTTTGCATGTTATGGACAAACCATACCATATATCTAAAATAAAAAAAATAAAAAACTTTTCTCACGATAGTCTCACAATGCCATGATTCAGATTTGGTGATGATAGAACAAAGAAAAAAATTTTTTTTAAATTAAAATGGCATAAAATTCAATATGGCAGTATTAACATCATGGCATGAAAGGCATGACAAGAATCGGAGGAAAGTGGAATCGCATTTCTATGACATTCTGTTTTGGAGTTATTATTTTAAACGTATATCCAAGTTTGCACTATTGGTGGCGCTAGAGGTCTTGAGTGGCATAAACCAAAACTGCAGTGATGGTAGCTAAAACTATCCTCTATCACTGTGCTAAATTTCATATAAAACATACAAAGCATTTTTTTTTGAAGAAGAAGAAAACATTCAATCACTAAAAGGCTAGGAAAATGACCACAGTAGATGCACAAAGTGTGTTCACCAGTGTGTTCTTACTTTTTTAGAATGTACCAAATAGTTGATTTGGCCACACCTAATGTTTTTGCCGTCTCTCTGATTGGTTTGTTTTGATTTTTCAGCCCAATGATGGTTTGCTTCACTGGCAGTAACAGCTTTTGGAATTTGAGAGTTAACAGCAACAGATCAAAAGAATGCAAATGCCACACGTAAAATCAAATGTAGGCCTTTTATCTGTTTCTAAGTAAAATAATGGGAGAGTAACACACGCCTGGTCATGGGACAGCTGAGCAGCCAATTCTCCAATTACTTTTGACCTCTTAAAAAGGTAGCGGGCACATATAAAAAGTGTTGTAATTCCTACACCATTCACCAGATTTGAAAACCCTCGAATTAAACCAAAAATCTGAACTTTGAATTCATATTCATTATTTAATCAACTATAATATACTGTGGTAGACAGCTAAAATAACAAAAAAAATTGTCAATGTCCAAATATATAGATATTTGTTCAGTGCACCTTTAGCAGCAATTACAACTTCAAGTCTTCTTGGCTAAGGTTCTATAAGCTTTGCACACCTACATTTTGGCAGTTTCTCCCATACTTCCTGGAATATTCTCCTAAGCTCAATAAGATTGTATGAGAAGCAACTGTGAATTGCCATCTTCAGGCCTCTCCACAGGTGTTCTATTGGGTTTAACTCTGGGCTGTAGTTGTGCACTCAAGGACATTCAGACCCTTGTCCTGAAGCCACCCCAGCACTTTCTTGGTTGTACGCTTTGGCTCGTTTGTGTGCTGAAAGGTCCAAGTCTGAGGTCATGTGCACTCTGGAGTAGGTTTTCTTCAAGAACTGTTGAAGGGATCTGTATTTGGATGCATTCATCCTTTTTTCATCCATCATTCTGACAACTTCTCTTTCCCTGCCACTAAGAAGCACCCCCATAGCATGATTCTGCCACCACCATGCTGCCACCACCATACATTTGGTGAAATTCCTGCTAAATGGGTCTGTCGTCACCTGCCTGTCCATCAGCATATTGCAGCTCCTTTATATATATGCATTTCAACGCAGTCTCAGCAGAAGTGTCTGCACACTGCCGTGGAAAGTACAGCTTTAGACATTCAGCTAAGTAAACTCCAAATAATACTGTAAAGTGTTGTAACAGTTCACATTCACTCTTATTGCCTTGAAATACATGTTACAGAGACCAATATGCCCCAGATGGACTTTTTCAAAACAAAGTATTTTAATAGTTATGCTTCCGAAGCCTAATCTTAGCTATACTAATACTAGTCTGTTTCCTTAGTTGCATGCTGATTAAGGCAGGTATAAAGATTGACACTGTGGTTGCCATGCCCATTGCAGGTCACAAATAAAACTATGTCAGCCCAGCCTGGTGTGCATCATTGATTAGCGTTGGTGAACACCCAACACAAGGGTCACACTTAATAACCACTACTGTCATGGTGGTTGAAATTAGGCTACTAGTTTGTATATATTTTGGAAAATAGAAACAATTAAATTTGGTAGGTAAAAAAAATACAGTCCTTCACATCTCTAGTTGAGACCAGTTATGAACTTCTGCGATGTAGCTGAGGTTAAGGAATTGTTAGAGCCAGAATTCACACCATGCTGACACTACAGGCTATTCTAACTCTGTTTACTCTGTTTAAAAAATACAGATATGTGGCATTGAGTTACACCACAAATACACACACGCACAAACTTGCATGCAAACACACAGCCATAATTTTAAATTTAGATGTGTGAGAAACATTGCATTACTGAAAAGAATTAACTTATGTTGAATTTAATTGTGTTCTACAAACCTGGAATGTCTGGGCACTTCACAGAAATGGTCTTGATGTATGTGGTGGCCACCATGTCAAATTTGTGAACTTTGGTGTCAATTCCAAGCTCAGCTGCATGCAAGACCAAAAATGGACACTCCAACCCATTCTTTGGCTTATTCAGTGTCAGCAGAACCTGCACAAAAAAATCAATTTTGCTTAAACACTTTATGCAAAAGCTGCCAGCTAACAGATAACCAAACGTGAGCTCAGTTAGATCTGTTGCTGTACCTCCATGATTTCAAACTTGAGGAGAACACTGACAACATTTTCACTTAAGTTTCCACTGGTAATTGCTGGGTGGCTTTCTGTCTCCACAGGAAGTGTCTCTTTGAGTGCTTCATTTGTTTCAGGTTTATCTATAAAAATATATATGGAAGGAATATCTATAAAATCTGTGTAGGAGGGTGGTTATGATAATTCTGGTAATAGAGCAGAAGGTGCATTTTTACCTTCAACTGTGGGTTTCTTTGTGTCAGAAGATGCCATTCTGTTACCTTCTTCAGTGTTTTCTGCTAGAATCCTCATCAGAACACAAAGGTCTTCACAACCAATATTGATCTATAAAACCAAGAAAAACAACTTAGTGGAGGAAAAATTTATTCCACTATTAGGCACTTTTTGTACTCCAGTTGCAAACTAACCTTTTCAACTTTTTCAAAGAAAAATTTCATTCATAGGTAGCAGTCTTTCAATCCATGTTAACATAAATGAAAATATCAACATAAACATAGAATAGGTAGAACATTACAAACTTACATTCATGGATTTTAGCAATCCTTTGACCTCTACTCCAGGGATTTTTGTGAACCAGGAGGCGGCCAGATTGCGTTTAACCAACAACTCCAGGTTAATTGGCTGTAGAATTTTCAAGTGTGGCTGAGGTGCCTCATGCCTTAGAACTGTTCTGGAAACAATATAATAATGAAATGGTGTTGGCTCTGACTGTAATATTTTCCTCAATCTCATTCACTCATTTAAACAAATTGTTGATGCAAAGTTTAGTCTGTATGCAACTTATGGAAATTACATAGAATCAGACAGATGGAGACAAGTTCCCCATGAATATCTTAAATCTCTGAGAAATTTGTTTTAGGACTTTTTTATTGCATCACTATGATATGCATCATATGAACAGGCTAGTGCTCTCAACTGAAATGAATTGGATGCACACAGCAAACTTGCAAGTAGGTATTTTACATAAGTGCTCAGTGGTGCCAAGTGAACTGTGCATGTTTATTAAAATAACACACTATAATCTACAATGCCCTTCAGAATTATTAGCACCCTTCATAAAATGAGGAAAAATGACTTTAAAATAAACAGAAACTGTTGTCTTTAATCGTGTCCTGTTTTTTCGGGGTATAAATATGAGGTTGCACACGTAAAATTCCAATGGATTTCTGGATTCTTAGATGTCTATTCCAATTAAGACATGCCTGCCACCCAATAGGCACCACACCTGACCCCACCCTTCCTCTTGCAGGTGATGAGCCCACAAGATGGCTCCATGTCACCAGTTTTGGCAGAGGCCAACCAAGTTATGTGGGTGGCCCCGTCACCAAACGCAAACCTGTGGACAATACCCCAGGTCTGGCTCCAGTGGTGGGACCTGGGCAGTATATACTTTGCCTATTTTTCTTTTCAAGGGGGTCTTTAGGATCACTCTTTGTCTGACTTTTCCCCTTAGATCCATTCACCAAGGGTGGCCCTACTGAGAGCACTGAGATCCCAGTGACATAAACCTGAGGTTTGTAAAAGTGCAGAAGCCCCTTCACTGCAAGATATGTTGTATACTGTATAATATGTTGGTGGATTAGTGATGCTTTGGGGCTGTCATGTGGGTGGTAGATCAGGAGCTCTTGTGAAGATTGATGGCATCAAGAACTCTATCAGACCTTCATGCCAATATTTCAGCTCAAAACCTGGTTGCCTCTGCCAGGTCATTCAGACATGGCCATAGAGCCAAACATACTTTCAAATCAACAGAGAAATGGTTAAAGAATTATAAATCAGTGTTTTGCAATAACCTCTCAGTCTCCAGATTTGAACCATACACAAAATCTGTTCTCTGAAGTGAAGTGGAAAATCCACATGCACAAACCTATAAATATAAAGGAGCTTTAAAATGCTCTACATGAAGGAGTGGACAAATGTCTACAAATGTCTCCTATTTTCTTAGACAATACCCTAAGTGACTCACAGCTGTTATTCTCTTCAGTCCAGGCATATTTTAAAACCAGTGTTTTGTTGAAAAAATATACTACTTATAAAATATTCTTCTGTTTTAGAAAACCATGTTAAATGCAACTATACAATGTTACTTATTACATGTGTTTTACTTTTTATATATTATCTATTTTTTTGCTTCTGCTCATTTTCATGAAAGGTCCCAATAATTTTGGATGGTACGGTATTGATCTTTCTGTAAGACTTCTAACTGTTTTTAACTGTTAACATCTAACTTTATTAAGTGAGTACCTACTGCATACAGCAATAACCTATATTTTGTGTACATAACATATGATGGGCATAAGCCCATACCACCCCAACTGTAAAAGTTAAGAAAGCTGTTGGAATTTTTTTTTAGAAAAGCAATGGCTTAGAAATAGACTCTAACTTATACACCTTATACCCAAACAGTCAGAAGTGGAAGTGATTTGGTGCAAGTGTAGTCTGTATGCAAACTAGTAAAAATGACATTGGATGAGCCAGATGAAGGCAATCCCAAGCTCCAAATGAAGGTGTTAAATGCCTGTAAAGTTTCAAACCAACATGCTGCAGCAATATACAGTCATGAGCTGCATGCAAAAGCAGGTACCTAAGTAAGGAAAAGTGAGAACAGGCTTTAGATCCTAGCTCAGAGCAAGCAAACAATGCAAGTTACTTTACATGTGGAAATGGACATCCAAGAGAAAAGGACACAAAGAACAGATCTATAAGTACAAAGACCTTTGCTATGGCAACACAAATGATTATTGTGTAAAACAATGTAAATTCAAAACACATTTAGAGACTGTTAAAGCAAAGGCTGATGTGGTGTGGTTGAATTAAACTGTTACTGACTGGGATATACCATCTACTGTTGACAATTCACACAGGCACACATATCCATGAATACGGTCAAATTGTGTTATATGTTTGTATGTAGTGTAGTACGTTTGTACCTGTGACTAACAAATATGCAATGTCAATTGCATCTAGGTAACTCACCTTCTCTCCATATACCTTCTCATAAAAATATCGTATGTAGCATTTACAATAAGTAATGTGTTAGGTTAGACCCAGCAGTATCAACCAACAGTCACACTCCATCCCCAGAGGACAGTAAGTTAAAATTGTTAATGTATACTATATGGACAAAAGTCTGTGGACAGCTGACCATTACACCCATATGTGCATTTTGAACATACCACTCCAGATTTAGTCCCCCTCTGCTGTTATAATAAGCTCCACTCTTCTAGGAAGGCTTTCCACTAGAGTTTGGAGCGTGGCTGTGGGGATTTGCGTTCATTCAGCTACAAGAGAATTAGTGAGTTCAGGCATGATGTTGGGTGAGGAGGTCTGGGGTTCATTCGGCGTTCTAGTTCATCCCAAAGGTGTTCAGTGGGGTTGAGGTCAGGGCTCTGTGCTGGCCACTCGAGTTCTTCCACTCCAACCTTCACACACCATGTTTTCATGAACCTTGTTTTGTGCACAGGGGCATTGTCATGCTGGAACAAGTTTGGACCCCTTAGTTCCAGTGAAGAGAACTTATAATATTACAGCATAGATATCCTAAACCATTGTGTGCTTCCAATTTTGTGGCAACTTTGTGGGGAAGAACCACATATGGGTGTAGTTAGGTGTCCACAAACATTTGGCCATATTGTATTTATGCCGTGTAAATATTTTTTCCTGTCAAGTATCCACTTGTATTTCAGTTTCATTCAAGATGAGTTACAGCAGCAGTGATAATCTATAAACCTGTAACTTATTATAGCAAATCGTCAACTGATTTTCCCAGTGGGTGACAAGTTCTATCTTTCTATCGGAATCCTTTCAAATACACTGGCGTTGGGATTTTTACCATTTGATTTAAACAACATATTTAACATATGAAAGTTCATAATATTTTATATAACCACAAATGCAAATGCTAAAAATAATCCCATTTCCAATTTAAAAAACTACACATGATAAAGATTTAGAGTTAAATTTACAAAATACCATTGACTGACTGCCCTATTAACTGGCCTTTGACTTCCATTATAAGTGTGCTTTAAGTAAATGGATTTACTGTACTTTTCTAAGTGCAAACAATGTTACAAAATTATGGTCGATTGTAATTGCACATGTGCTACAGATGCAGTTGATAGAAATTAGGTTAACAACACTGGATTATTCTTTTAATATGGTATTTGCCATGTTATGTAGTATTCTGTAATGCAGTACCTCTCAGCCTTAATGTTTTGGAATAATTCAAGATTTTGGGCCCCCAAGCAGTTTAACCGCTCAGTAACAAATCCAAACTCAGTACTACTCGTATCCTGGCCAAACACATGTCGGTTTACAGACAACTTCACATGAAGTAGTTATTTGAAGGTTGCTGGGCAGTGCCTAGCTTAACACATGATGGTTTCCCTCTTGGCCAAACACATGTTGGTTTCCATACAACTTCACAAGAAGTAGTTCTTTGAAGGTGCTGGGCGGTGCATAGCGAAAGGCACAAGTGGGCACTATTATCACATTTTGCTTAGGCTGTATGGTGTTCATGGGGGTAAAAGGCAAAGCTAAGTAACTCTATATAATGGTCTGCACTATTTCTAGTCCATCCTATATATCCTGGCTCCACACACATGGTGCTTGGGCAAGAAGGGTAACCAAAATTAGCATTGCTACTTAGCATAGTAAAACTCACTTGCCAGTGAAAACAACGAAAAGCATAATGACGGTTAATTTATTGAGGTATGTTTAACCACAAATAATGAATTGCCAGTGTTTACTGTGGAGTATGCGAGAAAAACACTGCACCAAGAAACTGCAATCTAAAAGGCATAATCCTACAACTAGCATACAAGATTAACCTTATAATCCTAGATAATCCTTTAAGCAAATTCAAAAATTAAGCAAATATACATTATAACCAATACATTTCCTCAACAATACCTTAATAATTTGAGGTGGGTGAGTTTAACATCTATGGTCTCCACTACAGCTGGGAGAGGAAAACCCTTAGCTGGTGTCAGAGAGAAGGTGTTGCTCATAGTAATGAGACCCAGATCCACCACAAAGGCATTTTGGGACATGGAAGACTGAGGGATGATGATGAGTGGGGCCTTCAGTTTGATGTCCACTGACAGTCTAAAACTCTTCAGAGCGAAGTCCTTCACACTGGCAGCTGCTTTCTCTGCTGCCTGTGCTGTGGCAATGCTTATAGCCTTCTTGGCTGCCTGGAAGTTATCCACATATGTCTGTGGAACACAACAGAAAGTTATCAAGTGATCCACTGCACATTTTATAGATGTGTGAGAGTAGAAGCTATGGTTTTGAGTGGCAGTTTGAGGTGGTCTGTGAAAGGGACAGGATCATAATGAGATGGTCACATTAGTAGGGAAAGGTCATGCTGTAATAACTCTCTGAGTTCTGATAACCAAATTTACAACCAAGTTCCAAAATCTAACAGGGATGTTAGAACAGTTTCTAAGATGAGACTAGTTTTATTTTGTAAAAGAGAATGTATGATAGCATGGTACCAAAACAATAGAGAATACTATGTAGCATAAAGCATTCTTTGTGTCATGATACTAAATTTAGAGCATTTAGATTTAGCATCCACCGAATTAAAAAAAAAAAGGCGGTATATACACAAGCATGCAAATCCATATAAACCAACAAATACAGACTGGTGCCTTTCAAACATAGACATAGACCCTAACCACAATTAAGTGGTTAAGATCAAAACACCACATTCATTATTTCATAATGAATAATATTATGTATTGTGTAATATAAAATCATTTTCTTTTACAATTAGTTAATTAACATAACATAGTGTAACCATTATTGGTAGAAATATACTTAATACTTCAATTCACAATTTAGAATGTTTTTGTGAGGGAATGTGTGGGTTATATTAATAGTGAAGCTGCAAAGCGGAAAATGGCTTTTAAATGCTCCATGCCCAAGTCTGTACCTCATCAGCAGAGGGGTATTGATAGCTAAAAGAGTCCTGGAAACAAAAAACACATTCAGAGACAACAACAAGAAAAAAAAAAACAACAGGAAAAGGAAAAAAGTTTCTTCCTCAACACCAGTTTTATTGGTTTTCTTTGACTATGTAGCTCAATATTATTAAAATAATATTAAAATAATAATATATAATTATTAATGCCTGCCTTCACGCTGAAATGCTATACATTGTTTTTTTTATTCACCTCAAACTGAAAACCTGCAAATCCTTCAGATCAGTTATAACTTGGAACTCAGAACACAAATAGTGGTGACATGCTTTATGATGCAGTTTCTCTGTAGTCTTGTTTGTCACACTTATATACTTTCACACTAACATACTTTTTAGATTTGAGAGGTGTGAAAATGATATATAAATAAAATCTTTTATTATTGACATGAAACAATATGTATTGTTTTCATATTTTAATTATTTTTCATATTTTTCATATTAGCATAAAAGCTGTCACACAAACCAATAACCTCTGTACTGCAAATGATCATTCGGTATAATCACTGTCCATTAAAAGAAAAATTTTTGCAACAACCTTCAATGCTTCAGTGTGTGTGTGTGTGTGTGTGTGTGTGTGTGTGTGTGTGTGTGTATATGTGTGTTTGTAAAATTCTTCTCATCTCACCAGAAGAGATACAAGGAACTTGTGCAAGTAGATAATCTGGATGCAGCCTAGTCTCAGAGTGACTTTGCTGTCTACTTTTGAAGTGTCAGAGTAACCCGCTCCTTCTGTGGCTCCAGGGTACAGACTCAGCTTGAAGCTAAATACTTCCTCACCCACAATAGACACCACCTTGTAGCGACAGAATACACAAACACGTTGCTGTTACCCATTTAAATTCTTAGATTTACTCAGGATAAAAAGCAAGGAATGTAAAGTTAAACAACTGATACACAGAAAATGGGCATGACTAAATTTAAATTGAAACAAGTTTGTAAACTTGTTGATTGTTGACAATCTTCTCAAACCTTTTTATGTATGGTTTTCATATCAACGTCTATCACTACAACGTTTCGCAGACGGGCAAACACCTCTGTTTCTTTGGCCTGGACAACCAGAGAGGCATCAATCCCTGAAACAAACATATAATGTCATTACTATGGCAAAAATTCAGTGAACAAATACCAAGTCAACTATGTTTCACTGGATTAAACAGATAGGCATGGTTTTGAACCTGTGCAAACCCCAAAACTCTGGGCCTCTTGGCACAAAACCATAAAGGATATATTACGCCAATACAATTTATGTTTCATGGATTCTGATTTTAGAACTGAACATATACCTTGAATTTGGATATCTGCAATGCTACTTCTGTCATCACAGATGGTCACTCCAAAGGAACCCAGCATGGCGAAAAGCTTAAAGCTCACCACCCCTGAGTCTTTTGAACCTGTAGATACTGACAAAGGATAGTCAGCTCTATTAATATTACATGTGCTCTCCTTTCAGTAGTTTAGCTATAAAAGTCTCACTAGCATAGTAAGGAACATGCCTGTTCATAAGCAAAATCTATTATTTCGCATTGTTATGCCTATACTGAACACAAAAATTACAAGAAATTTCTGGTGTACCGAAACAGAAGACAATGTCGAGGTTGTGCTTGGAAGACTGTGTCAGTGCTGAAGATGTTCTTTTTAAACTGGTGTCATAAATGAACAAATGTTAAGTGACACTACTTGGGGGGCAAAGGGGTGATGTTTCCCAAACCCATGTGATTCTTTCCTAACAAACTAAGTGTTAGGAGGAGTTGGGCCACCGCTGCCATTTTTCATCAAAATGTATTATTTGCTATAAAACAAGATCTTAGTGCCCTTAAGGACAACCCGCCACTGTTATCCCTTATACTCTGTTATAGTGAATCAATCATCTGAAGAGTAACTACACTGCATATCAAATCCAGTGCAAATACCAAGTTAACAAACTTGACACCTAGAGTCAGATACATAAATATTTGGACACTGACAAAGTTATTGTTATTTTACCCCTGAAATTAAATAATTAATGTATTAAATAATGAATTTATTATTTACATCTAGAACTTGATTTATTTTTATGGAACCTTTAAGCAAGTGAAGCAAGCCATCATTAGGCTGAAAAAAAAAACATCAGAGAGATACTGTAGCAAAAATATTAGGTGTGACCAAATCAACTGTTTGGTACATTCTTAAAAAGTAAGAACTGGTCAGCTCAGGAACACCAAAAGACCCTGTGGCCTGCTGTGGTAGTTGACAGAAGAATTCTTCCCCTCATGAAGAAATAATCTGGTCTTAATAAACAGTTGGCAGATCAAGAACACCCTCCAGGCGGTAGGTGTATCTGTGTCAAAGTCAACAATCAAGAGAAGCCTTCACCAGAGTAAATGCATAGGGTTTACCTCAAAAACAGGAAGACCAGATTGGAGTTTGCCAAAAACATAAAAATGCCTCTACAGTTCTGGAACAACAGATAAGACAAAGATTAACTTGTACCAGAATGATGGGAAGAGACAAGTATGAAGAAGGGAGGTAGCTGCTCATGATTTGAAGCATATCACCTTATCTTATGGTGTGGGCATGTATGGCTGCCAATGGAACTGGTCCTTTTATATTTATTGATGTGACTTCTGACAAAAATAGTAGGATGAATTCTGAAGTGTACACCGATCAGCCATAACATTAAAACCACCTGCCTAATATTGTGTTGGTCCCCCTTTTGCTGCCAAAACAGCCCTGACCCATCGAGGCATGGACTCCACTAGATCCCTGAAGGTGTGCTGTGGTATCTGGCACAAAGACGTTAACAGAAGATCCTTTAAGTCCTGTAAGTTGTGAGGTGGGGCCTCCATGGATCGGACTAGATGGCCAGCACACCCCACAGATGTTCAATTGGATTGAGATCTGGGGAATTTGGAGGCCAAGTCAACACCTTGAACTCTTTGTCATGTTCCTCGAACCATTCCTGAACAATTTTTACAGTGTGGCAGGGCACATTATCCTGCCGAAAGAAGTCACTTCCATTAGGGAATACCGTTGCCATGAAGGGGTGTACCTGGTCTGTAACGATGTATAGGTAGGTGGTACGTGTCAAAGTAACATCCACATGACTGCCACGACCCAAAGTTTCCCAGCAGAACATTGCCCAGAGCATCACACTACCTCCGCCAGCTTGCCTTCTTCCCATAGTGCATGCTGGTGCCGTCTCTTCCTCAGGTAAACGATGCACACGCACCCGGCCTTCCACATTATGTAAAAGAAAATGTGATTTATCGGACCAGGCCACCTTCTTCCATTGCTCCGTGGTCCAGTTCTGATGCTCACCTGTCCATTGTAGGCACTTTTGGCAGTGGACAGGGGTCAGCATGGGCACTCTGCAGGTCTGTGGCTACACAGCCCCAACACGCAGCAAGCTGCGATGCACTGTGTGTTCTGACACCTTTCTATCATAGCCAGCTTTAACTTTTCAGCAATTTGTGCTACAATAGCTCTTCTGTGGGATCGGACCAGACGGACTAGCCTTCACTCCCCATGCGCATCAGTGAGCCTTGGGCGCCCATGACCCTGTCACCGGTTCACCGGTTGTCCTTCCTTGGACCACTTTTGGTAGGTACTAACCACTGCATACTGGGAACACCCCACAAGGCCTGCCGTTTTAAAGATGCTCTGACCAAGTCATCTAGCCATCACAATTTGGCCGTTGTCAAAGTCTCTAATCCTTACGCTTGCCCATTTTTCCTGTTTCCAACACATCAACTTCGAGAACCGACTGGTCACTTGCTGCCTAATATATCTCAACCCTTGACAGGTACTATTGTAACGAGATAATCAATATTATTCACTTCACCTGTTAGTGGTCATAATGTTATGGCTGTGTATAGGGCTATATTATCTGCTCACGTTCAGCCAAATGCCTCAAAATCCATTAGATGGCGCTTCACAGTGCAGATGGATTCTGACCCAAAGCATACCTTGAAAGCAACCCAAGGCATTTTTAAGGCAAAGAAGTGGAATATTCTGCAATGGCCACGTCATTCACCTGACCTGAATCCTATCACTTGCTGAAGGTAAAACTGAAGGCAAAACACCCCAAGACCAAGAAGGAATAGAAGACAGCTGCAGAGCTTCACCAGGGAAGAAAAACAGTTTCTGGTGATGTCTATGGTTTAGTAGGGTCTTCTGGGTCTTTTGCTGTTCTCACCAGTGGGCTCTTACTTTTCAAAAATGTACTAAATAGTTGATTTGGCCACACTTAATGTTTTTTGTTAGCCTAATGACGACTTGCTTCACTTACTTAAAGTTACATAAGTTCTAGACATAAATATTAATTATTTAATATATTCATTATTTAACTCCAATAAACTCCAATAAACACAGATAAACAGCAAATTAAAATAACTCTGCCAATGTCCAACTATTTATGTATCTGTCTGTATTTGCAGTAGGGCAAAAAAAAAAAAAAGGTTTCATTTGACTGACCTTCCTAGTAGATTTTTAGGGGATTGAACATTGAGCCTGATTGTGTATAAATTCTTGTGTGTGATTATGTACCTGTCTTCCCTGTTGTAACCCTATCAGATGGTCTCTTGATGTCTCTTTCTTTAGAAGCTGTGAACTTTGGCACTGCTCTATTCAGGAAGTTAATGGTAGACAATAGGGCTTTTGTGTGGAGAAGGAATTCCAGTGAGGAAAACTCCACCTGCAAATAAGCCAAATATAAACTGTAATATACAGCACACATCAAGTTAATTTTGGGGCCAATAATTAGCTTGCTTAAGTGCAAATTCAGAATATTTTATGTTACAAAATAACAATGAACTAAAATCAACAGTTAAATTATAAATTAAATATTCAAATGAGAAAGTAGTGATTGTAGACCCTGCTATAAGAGCAAGCTTTTTCCAGTTAGCTTATTTCTGATATCAACGCATAAATACTTAAATTAATATTTAAATAGTAATCGAGAAAGTGTATGACTAAAAATTACCATGTTGGTAACTCTATATTTTGTTGGAAACACATTAGAATATCAGAGGTACCATTTAAATAATTTATCCATAATATGCGTGGTAAAACAGTTTACCTTTAGCACCTGCTCTGTATTGTCAAAGACGCTTTGGAAACTGGGTCCGCTCACATCGGCCTACATGGGACACAGACTCAGTAAAGAACACACACATTTTGAAACCACATTAACACTCTCAAGCATGTACTTTTTTTGCAGAGAGACTTTGCTTACTTTAATGTACTCAATTTTCAGCAGATCAGATCCATGTTTGTCTGATGAGGTAATTAGATGAAGTGGCTGATTCTGAGCATCTGAAACACACAGACACACACAACAGTGCACAAACATTAAAGGGACTCTTTGGCCAAAATCTAAAATTTAACCATTGATGCAGCTGTTGTAAATATGACAACTCGTGTCTTACAGTGATTTCCTCGTTTGATTACTGGGGTAACCCTCTCCTGATGATGTATCTTGGAGGTGGATGCAAAATTTGAAAAACTCCAATGGTTATGGTGGATATTTGGGTGAGTGGGAATCTGGAGGGGAGGGAATAGGGGGTGCTGCTCACTAGATAACAGTAGGTTCAGGGAAGCAAGAGAGCGAGCTGGCTACTGCTAAAAAAGCAATCATTTTACTTTGTAAGTAAATTATTGCAAAGGAATGAAAGGATTACTCAAGCGACATAAATGACTCAATGGATGATGATTTTTTTTGAGTTACTGTTACACAGTGACATCCAACCATATATGTTCGAGCTAGAATATACAGAAGAAGAACTTTACTAGTGAGAAGAGCAACAGGAGGCAAACAGAGAGCAACTGTAGATCTTTCAAAATTACACTGACCCAAATAACTGAAGTTAGCAACAACACAAGTAGCTACCATAATGTTAGCCACCAATGTTACATTGTTTATTCATCTTTGTGTTAACTAACTTACTAGTCATCTTACTAGTAGCTACATGCACGAAGACAAGCATTAGCTAGCAGAGATTAGCTACTCTTCTTCTACTTCAGTTCGGCCTCTTTTGTTCTGGGCATGGTGTGTCTCTGCTCTGTGTTTTGTACTAAATACATATTTAACATCTTCTTTGTTGGAAGACCCAGTAAATCCGCTTTCAAATCTCTTTCATAGTTCTCTGGTTTGAAGTGCTGGCTGCACACTTGGAAATTTCATTTTTCTGCAGTGTAGAGACAGCTTTAGTGTCTGTAAACAAAAAGAGATTTCTAACCAAAAAACCCAATTAGCCTATCTACTTGGCTAGATGCTTGGTTATAATCTGACTGATAATAGCTAAAAAGTCATCCATGTATTAATATGGATTAGCTCTAAATGAGATGGAGTGCTATTTAACTAAACTAACATTTTGAAATGGTGTAACTCTGTCAGTTAGCCTGTCAGTGGCTGAATGATCTTAAGCGGTGGTCTAGCCTGCAATAACTGTACATTTATACATATCTCATAGAAACTCCAAGCGTTTATAGTAGAGAGAAATTAATCAGTCACTTGATGCTTACAGCTTTGCTCTTTGTGGGCATGTTATGTTTTGTTTTATGTTTACAACTCCAGAAACGTTGTTATACTGAGAGCTGAGGTGCTGCCCAAACAGATGCTGTAAATTCTTTTGCAAGTTAAAAAAGTTAGATTGCTAAACGTCCATTATAGGCAACTCCCCAGTAAGAGCACGGCTGATGTAGAGCTGCACAAGTTTAATAAAATGTTGGTTAACTAGCAAGTGAAGCATGTTAAATTCTTAGTTAGTACACCAATTTTACTGATAGTTAGCTACTTATATGAGATGAAATGGGCTCTGAAACTCGGAGCAGAATTATCTCTCCAAATTGCCTGTAAACATATCCTCTGTTGCCTCAGGAACGTTTCCGGTTCAATAGTATGCACAACATGAAGTTTTAGAAAACAAATTTAAAAATCACTAAAGTCCCGCTATGGTTTTCTCGGGATATCACAACACAAGACCGTGGTGTTTCTCTTCTGGGGAGACGTCAGACTGATGTGTCTCACTCAGAGGTCCAGATTGGTTCATCACAGTAGGGATTTCCTATGCTTGAATTACATATTGGCATATTGCATTCTTGGTATTGTAGCGTTCACGTGAAAACAGGAAACCAGTCATGAATTTTGCTAAAACACAGACAGTAAGCAAAACAGTTCCATGCAAAAGACTACTACATACTGTGACAAATAATATATTAAATTAGAGTTTTATGCCCAAATTTCCCTTTAAGGAGCAAAGTACAAGAAACAACATTTAGGTGCAGTATGACACTGAAAGAGTGTACGCAAGTACTGAAATTGTGTGTGTGTGTGTGTACTGATACTGTACCTCTCATCCCAAAGTAATCAAGGCTAATCTTGTGCAAGTAGGATTTGACTGTGAGGTCGTAAGTCCTCATCTTGCCTTCACAACCCAACTGAGACACATTTAAAGCCAAGATTTTGCCTTCCTGAGCATCCTGACACAAGAGCTCCAACAGCACCTAAACACATCAACATATAAAAAGAACATAGACACAGACTCAAACTTTGAGCCTAATTTATAAAAAGTACCACAACATTTTGCTTTAAACTAAAAACAGATTTATGTTTTGAGATAAAAGAAAAATATAGAACAATAAGAACTTTACTGTTTTGATTTCAAATGTAAAATGAACATCCGTCAGTTCTTCCAAAGCTAATCTCTGGGCATCCTCATTAAGATACCTTTCAGGAGTCTCCTCCTCAGAATCTGAACACAGACATATACATACATAGTTTAGCTTTCACTTTTTTTGATGGCTATTGACTGCTACTGATTTAGGAGCATGTCTTTTCCAATAGTAATCGGAGTGAATTGAGTGTTAGTATCTCACCTGATACCATGGAATACGGTAATGCTGATGGATCTACACTCAGCACCTTCGGCCTGGTATCTGCTAATGATATTGACATAGCCTGCACAAACACATACCATACATTTTAAAATTTATATTATTATATTTTAAATTCAGCCTTTTCTGTGCAACAGTTTGCAGTTCAAGAATTGCCAGCTGGACAGCTTCATTCCTGGTGAGGGTAACGGTGGATCCAGGCCAATCTCAGCAACACAAGGCAGGAGAATTCTCTTTAATCTCTCTGTTGAACTGTACATGTACTCCTGCTGCCTGATGTGATGCCAGTGCCAGATTCTGAGACATTTCTACTGCTGTGGTTCTCTAGCCCTCCAGACTTATCTGATTCATCCTGATGCTCTACTTCTGTTGGGAGCTTCCTGCACTTGAGATTGACCTTCTGCTGCTGTGGATGTTTCCACAAAATACACTAAAGATTTGCACTTCCCAAAAGAATTCATGCTGAAGTTCTTACCCTTTGTCAATGGATAATCTCATCTAAATTCTGCAGATTCTTACCTTCTAAGAACTGCTGCTGTAATCATAAAGACTGTATTGTGTTTATTCCAGGACTATATGCTCATACTGGACATCCTTTCAACACACTTTTTTTTTGTTTTTCTTTACTCATCTACAACATTATACTATAATGTTTTATACCAATTAGCCATAACATTAAAACCACTGACAGGTGAAGTGAATAACTTTGATTATCTCATTACAAAGGCACTTGTCAAGGGGTGGGATATATTAGGCAGCAAGTGAACAGTCAGTTGATCAGGAAAAATGGGCAAGCGTAAGGATCTGAGCGACTTTGACAAGGGCCTAATTGTGGTGGGTAGACAACTGGGTCAGAGCATCTCCAAACCAGCAGGTCTTGTGAGGTGTTTCTGGTAAGCAGTGGTTAGTACCTACCAAAAGTGGTCCGAGGGAAGGACAACCGAAGGACAACAGGGTCATGGGCTCATTGATGCGCATGGGGAGCGAGGGCTAGCCCGTCTGGTCCGATCCCACAGAAGAGCTACTGTAGCACAAATTGCTGAAAATGTTAATGCTGGCTATGATACAAAGCTGTCAGAACACGCCATGCATCGCAGCTTGCTGTGTATGGGGCTGCTTAGCCGTAGACTGGTCAGAGTACCCATACTGACCCCTGTCCACCGCTGAAAACACCTACAATGGGAACATGAGCATCAGAACTGGACCGTGGAGCAATGGACGAACGTGGCCTGGTCTGATGAATCACATTTTCTTTTATATCATATGGATGACTGGGTGCATGTGCATCGCTTACTTGGGGAAGAGATGGCACCAGCATGCACTATGGGAAGAAGGCAAGCCGGCAGAGGCAGTGTGATGCTCTGGCAATGTTCTGCTGGGAAATCTTGAGTCCTGGCTGTGGATGTTATTTTGACACGTACCACCTACCTAAACATTGCTGCAGACCAAGTACACCCCTTCATGGCAATGGTATTCCTACTGCAAAAATTGTTCAGGAATGGTTTGTGGAACATGACAAAGAGTTCAAGGTGTTGAATTGGCCTCCAAATTCCCCAGATCTCAATCCAATCAAGCATCTGTGGGGATGTGCTGGACAAACAAGTCTGATCCATGGAGGCCCCACCTCGCAACATACAGGACTTAAAGGATCTGCTGCTAACGTCTTGGTGCCAGATACCACAGCACACCTTCAGAGGTCTTGTGGAGTCCATGCCTCGATGGGTCAGAGCTGTTTTGGTGGCACAAGGGGGACCTACACAATATTAGGCAGGTGGATTAATGTTATGGCTGATCGGAGTATAATCGCACTATCCGGTGTCACCCAGAAGAGGATGGGTTCACTTTTGAGTCTGGTTTCTCTAAACATTTCTTACTCATGACGTCTCAGCGCGTTTTTCCTTGACACTGACACTTATTCATTAGGAATCTAAATCTATATCCAGATTTCTGTAATACTGCTTTGTGACAATGTCTATTAACTGAACTGAACTTTTAGTGCCAGTTAGAAGAACTCTTTAAGATTCTTTCTGAATATAGACCCAGGCCATTTTGTCAACTGCATAAAAAGACAGCGTGTGTGTGTGTCTGTGTGTGTTTGTGTCTTGTGACCTTCTGATTAGGGGTGGAGGGCGGTGTGGAAGAAACATGGGGAAGGGGAATACTGTCAACCAGCTCTACAACCCCCTGCATCATCAGATCTGAAATCTTCACATGCAGTAATGGCAGTTCCCCGGTGACCTTAAACCTACAAAGACAGTATTAGTCTGTATTAGAAAGAAACAGGCAGAAAAGCAAGAGAGTGTGTGTATGTGTTTAAGTGTGAAAATAAACCTAGGCATGCGTATGTCTTTCTCCACCATACACTTGGCAAGCTCCAGAGTGAAGTCCATGGGCTGCAGAATGTGCTGGTTGGATGAACCCTGCATATGAGCACTTTTCCATATGTCACCTAAGAAACAAAACACACTTCAAAAATGCAGAACATACTAAATATGTTATAAAATTATGAAAATGAAAAATGCAAAACATACTAAATAACTCTGTGTATCATCTAACCCTAAATAGGAGGGCAGACCCAAAAGAGAACAGCTTCCCATTACAAAACCAAAAGAATAACTTACCAAATCAAAGCAAGCAGAGAAAAAATACTTTTGAAAAGTGCCCAGAGATTTTTTCCTGAAACTAAATACTAAATATCCGAATTTATGTGAACACAGTGGTGCTTTATTCATTAAAACCATTTTCAAACATTGCTATAAAAAGATCCACATAAAAATAGGCCTCATTTATCAAGTTGGATACAAATGAATTTATTCATAAATCATATGCAGGAGCATTTACACAAGAAACATGGCAGACATGAAAATCCAATTAGTTTGGAAAACATTCACATTCTAAATAAGCGCCTGAGTTTGGGTAAATTTACATATAAGGAGACTCACTCTTCTAAATCTCACTTGATCGACTTCAAATTAGCAATAATTAGCAGGAGTTGCTGCAATTTTACATATAGATTATGCTGTCAAGTATAAATATCTTATTTATTTCAACTGCTTACACAAATTTTACAAAATATTTTGTGACTCTGTCATTACTCTGTCATTTCATATTAATGACGTGAAAGAAAGCAATCCAAAACAAATTCATAAATTAAGACAAATAAGACTAGCTATTCATTGCATACATTGCAAAATTTTCTTTTTTCATGGTCCAGACTAGACTGTGCAGCTGTTTCATTTACTCAAACTGTCTGCCTCAAAGTGCAAGAAAAAAAAAAAAAAAAAAAAAAAAGTTATTTTAATTGCAAGAAAATCAAACCTGGTGGTAACATACCCATACATTATAGGTCACTGCATTAGATACCTATAAAT
>CM040464.1:25000876-25011185 GCA_022758105.1 Pangasianodon gigas | reverse complement strand
TCAGGACTGCTCTGGTATATGCTGTTAAGCTAGGATACACATACAAATGAATGTCCATAAATATGCATAAAGACCACAAACTTTACAACAGAGTGCATGTTTTGTTTGACACTCACTTGCAGGCTACCAAAGTCTATGATAATGAGGTCTGATTTGCTATGGTAGAAACCTGACTTGGGCAGCAGCAGGTAGGAGGGCTTCAGGTCAATCTTCAGCTCCAGAACCTTCCGTGTCTCAATAATATGAGACAAACCTACAGTGGATAACAGCAAGTCAAATTGGGTAATTAATACAATCTGTACTTTGACTGTTGGGTGAAGTACATGCTTGATTTATCTAACTTCCTAGTTTTGATATCAATATGTCTCAAGAGAGGAGGAAAAACATACCACTGGCTGTCTTCTCCTTTATCTCCTCCAGTTTGCTGAGTGTGGCTGATGTGATTACTTCCAGGTCCACACCCTTAGCCGTTTTAAAGAACTCTACTAAGCTGTTAATTGTCAGCTACCAAAAAAACAAACAAACCAGTACTTTAGTTTTTAAACATGTAATACATTCACCTCCAAGATTATTGGCACCCTTAAAAAGAACAGGAAAATATACATTAAAATTATAGAACTCACAGAACTGGATAAACTGACATTCACTGAATGTTTATCTTTAGGCAAAGTATGCCACAGCCATGACTGGGAGCAAAATTAGCTGTACTCTCTAAGTGGGAGGGGCATACCCTCCCCTGTCAATCAATTCCAGACTTGAACCCCACAGAACATTTGTGAAGTAAGCTGAAGATGGAGGTTCACAAACGCTCCTCATCCAATCTGATTGAGCTTGAGAAAATGTGACAGGAAGAATGGGAGAAACTGCCCAAATCCAGCTGTGGAAAGCTTGTAGAGACTTATCCAAGAAGACTCATAGCTGGAATTGCTGCCAAAAAAGCTGCAACAAAGTATTGAATAAAGAGTCTGAACACCTATCTAAATAAAAGATTTCAGGTTTATGATTTTTAATAAATTTGCAGAGCTTTCTAAAAACTATTTTTTGCTTTGTCATTATGGGTTATATATGAGTAAAGCTAAAATTAAAAACACAACAAAGAGTGCAAATGTATGAATACTTTCCATTTGTGTTGTGTGTTTTAGGGCTTTTCCTTCTTAAAGTACAGCACAGTTTGGAGGCAAATCCAAACCCAGGACTATTCACTATTCAAGTAGGAGGAGTTCTCTGAAAATAGTCAGACGGAGACTAGTGATGGATACTAATGGTACAGTGCACACCCAAACACAGTGTAACAAGTGTAACAATACTCTAATCTAAACTCTAGTAAAAATGCAGATTGCAAACTTTGTCAGTGTTAAAATACAAAGAGTTGCTCCATTTTGTGACCCAATGGAAAAGTGAAACAAACCAGCTGATAGTGCACACTCTGTTCTTGGTTGAAGACTATAAAGTAAAATGGCTGAAGCAACCTGCTTCCCTCCCATTGTTCCACACACACACACACACACAGATGTATATGAATATGAGCTTGAGGTGATTTTAGTAAAAGTCTGAAGATGAGTGAAACCTTGATAATTCTAAGGATATCGATAAAGATTATGTAAGCTTTTTGACCTTACGTTATAAGTAATAGCCAAAGTCATACTTGTTGTACAAGGCCATTAGGGAACATGTCAGACTTTGTCTGACCATCTTTCCTGGTGGCGTTGTGCAGCTGATTAGATACATATAGTATATAATCTTGTTCGAGAAAGCCCTACCTTCAGAGTCTTTCTACATATGGTTCCATATTGTATGAAAATGCTATCCAGGATTCTGAATAAAGAAAGTTGATTTTTTCTCTCAAAGATTGTGAATTTTTTTTCTCTCACTTAGATTTCTGCCATGATACTCAGTCACAAATGGCTTTCTATTGACCATATAAAGCACTACATAGTGTGCATGACTATGTTACACCCCATGTAGTCAAGAAACACAGCGATTTGGGAGGTGGCCTAAAATGATGGATTTTACATTGCTGTTGAAAATTGCTGCAGAAAATTGCTAAACTCTCCTTTAAAAATTATTTTAATAAGAGCCATTACCAGTTAGGCTATTTTACAACTGTCTTTGGCCAATCACTGGATATTTTTAGCTCAAAATTTTTGGCACTTAGTGAGCATGGATATTTAGGCACAGTATGGATTACTTGGCAGTGGAAACAACAAAAAACTGTGCTCTACTTGCAACATAACCATCTGGTGTAAAAACAGAAATTGTGTGTGTGTGTGTGTGTGTGTGTGTGTGTGTGTGTGTGTGTATGTTGCTCACTGCATCATAGATGATTTCCACAGGTTGAGAGTGGACATGGAGTAGCTGATCCACTGCAGTGTCCTCTGGGTTAAGCTCAAACAGCACACTTAGCAGAGAGGAGTTTAAGTTTCCCACAGATGCTATGAGAGACGGTGTAATGCCCTGCTGCTGCAGCCCAGTCACATACCAATGTTCCAGACTGGCCTCCACTCTGACAGCACAAGCACACACACACACACACACACACACACACACACACACACACAGAAAACACACATACACAATGCATTTGACTTGTATAGCTATATGCTGAGTGACATTAACTGACCTACAGTTCATTACATTCATACACATAATTAAAAATAAAAATTTTTAAATATGTAAATAATAGATTTCTCTGTAAAGAGTGGCTTTCAACAGTGAAGATGTGGGGATGTTAGGCATACTTTATAGCCTGTGCTCCAGGTCTTTGGGAGATGGTGGTGCTGAGGCCAATCATCTGCACTTTAAGAATCTCTGGAATACTGGCTTCCTCACGCACAGTTACTGATGTCTGTAGGAGCTTGAAGTTTACGATCACTGCTATGTACTACACACATATGCACACACAAAATGCAAGCAAGGTGAATACCAAATCAATAGCATATCAAAATAATTTACATCTAATGCAGTACATAAATGTGCAAGGTTTATTATAAAATTACTGACATAAGCTGTAACAGGCATATCACTAGCCCAGGCATGTGGTACATTCAGATTATGTGACCAGGCAATAAGGTATTAGCATTAGTAAAAGTATTTTCAGAAAGCCACTGATCTAGCTACTAAAAAAGAAAAAAAAAATTCTTCCAATTCATATATTTAGTGTAGCAATGTGTCATTCACGAATGAGTTAAGTCACATGTCAAACACAAGGCCCACAAGGTTTCATGTGAATTTGGCAAAAATAATACCGAAATGGCCAGTAGTACGCTACTGCTCAACACTTTCACACCATCCAGAATTCACAGCAGATCCATATTATAGCATTCCAAAGGGCAGTTACCATAAAATGACTGCCATATATATATATATATATATATATATATATATATATATATATATATATATATATATATATATATATGTGTGTGTGTATATGTGTGTGTGTGTGTGTGTGTGCAATTACTATCGCACAGCATCTGAAACACTGTTTAAAATATGTGCTGTGCTTGATGTAAGTCACACTCACTTCTAAAAATGATTCGGAAGCACAGAAAACCACATCATCCCAACTGGCTAATCCTGTTTCTCATCACAGCAGGTGGTATCCAATAAAAGATGATTAAACAAAGGAATGCACTCATAAAAACTTTTATTATAATTAGTATAATGTTATTACCTAATAGGGCATACACTTCAATAGTTTCTGTTCAGAGCCTAGGTTATTTGTGTTAATCGATAGAATATGTTATATGTTTTGTTTTTTTTTTTTTGTGTGTGTGTGTGTGTGTGTATACTATTGTTTTTGCTGTGCACTGAATACATTTGAGTTTTAGATCAAAAGATGAATATGAGATGATAGATCAGAATTTCAGGTTTTATTTCCTGATATTTATATCTAGATGTGTTAAACAACTTAGAGTATGGCACCCATTTCTAAGTGATCAAAATATTGGAACATGTGACTGGCAGGTGTTTCTAGTTGCCCAGGTGACCCCTGTTAGATTGATTGTTTAAACAACTAATAGCTCTGCATGTCTACTTTTGGTTTGAGCCCTGGGTTTCACCTGTGAAGACTGCTTTTGTTGTTAAAAAGGATAAACCAACACGAAGACCAGAGAGCTTTCTATGGGAGAAAAGCAAGCCATTCTGAAGGTGAGAAAAGAGGGAAAATCAATCAGAGCCATTACACAAGCATTGGACATAGCCAATACAACAATTTGGAGTGTCCTGAAAAAAAGAAACCACTGGTGTACTAACAACCAGACATTGAACAGGTCAGCCAAGGAAAACAACAGCAGTTGATGACAAAAACATTGTGAGAGGTGTGAAGAAAAATCCAAAAACTACAGTCAGTGATGTCATCAACAACCTCCACAGGGCAGGGGCAAAGGTATCACAATCCACAGTTTGAAGAAGACTTCAAGAGCAGAAATATAGATACCATACCACAAGATCCAAACCACTCATCAGCAGTAAGAATCAGAAGGTCAGACTGAAGTTCGCAAAGAAATACAGAGATGAGACACAAAAGTTCTGGAACCAACATTTACCTCTAACAAAGTGATGGAAATGACAAAGTGTGGAGAAAGAAAGGATCTGCTCATGATACAAAACATATGAGCTCATCGGTCAAGCACAGTGGAGGTAGTGTCATGGCTTGGGCTTGCTTGGCTGCTCCTGGAACTGGTTCACTAATCTTTATTGATGATGTAACTCATGATGGTAGCAGCAGAATGACTTTGGAAGTCTAGAGAAACATTCAATCTGCCAATTTACAGAGAAATGCATCCAATCTAATTGGGAGGAACTTCATCATACAGCAAGACAATGAGCCAAAACACACTGCCAACACAACAAAGCACTTCATCAGGGGAAAAAAGTGGAAGGTTTTAGACTGGCCAAGTCAATCATCAGACCATAACCCAATTGAGCAGCATTTCATCTCCTGAAGAGGAGACTGAAGGGACAAACCCCCCAAAACAAATAACAGCTAAAAGAAAGTGTGGTACAAGCCTGGAAAAGCATCAGAAAAGACGAATGCACCAATTTGGTGATGTCAGTAGTTTACCAGCTTGATACAGTTATTGCAAGCAAGGGATACGCAACCAAACATTGAGTGTTATTTACTTGAATTTACTTTAAGACTGTATGTTCCAGTACCTCCACCCTCCTAAAAATTTGGTGGTCTGTCACCAAAGGTAAAATGTAAATATCAGGATATGAAAGCTGAAATTCTGATCTATCGTCTCATATTCATCTTTCGACACAAATATCTTCATTGTATAGCAAAAACAAAAGAATTGGCCTTGCTGTTCCAATATTTTCAGAGGTGACTGTATGTAGATTTTGATTATGGCCCTTCAGGGTCTCACAAAAATGCTGATGTGGCATAGGAAGAATTTGAGTTTTACAACCTTGCTTTAGTGAACATAGGGAGCTGACATATAAATTAAACATCCTTTTACTGAAAATAAATCAATATTCTGTATTCTGTATTGCAATGCTGTTAATCACACAGCAACAAGAGTATGAAGCACCGGCACAGCTTAATATTTAACAGCCAAGAATGAGAATGTTAAGACATGTTTGACTCTCTCTTATCTGTGTGTGTGTGTGTGTGTGTGTGTGTGTGGGGCAATAACAGGGACTGCTACTGCACTACTGTATGTAGTGTAAGGTACTGGGGAGGTTAAAAAAATTATCAGGATAAAAGAAAAGAAATCTTAAAATTATGCTTTGAATAAAAGTTAGCATAGAAACAGCAGAATAACAATAGTCATGCAAGAATACTTATGTAAATATGTCGCACCTTGATATGTAGCTTACTACATTTTTTTCCCCTTCATGCCTGGCAGTAACCTATACAGATACACTCCTTAGTGACTTGTTCAGAAACTCATTCATGAATGACATGTCTAGTTTTTCAGACACACTGGACACTGGCTACACCGAGTTGTTCCTTCTACAGGAATTTGAGTACTCCAATACACATCCCTAGTCTGTGTTAATGAATTTAACTGGCTAACTAGCTTGCCATATTTTTGACTCAAATTAAGTTAGCTACCACTTTTTAGAAGGGTTAATTAGCTTTCACTAGTCTAGCGGGCTGTATATTCCTATATCTATTCATAATTTTCACCCCTAAATACACAGTAGCTTCTATTGCAGTGTGTGCTTTTTTATTTCCTGCTCTAACACAACAGATTGGAGCCACTGTCGAACATACACCCAGATTTCTGCAAAGCTGCTTTTTGATCATACTCTACTGTTAAAATCACTATACAAATAATCTGAATTGAATTGAATTATTTGATTATACATGATTGAACATATACATGTCTGATACAAACATTTTTGGGTAAGGCCAGGTTGGGAGAATTCTCACTGTAGCCAATGGCTGTATATAACTTGGTCTTCTCTTCGGTGGTCACGACAGCATCTAAACCTTTTTGGAGAAACACATGCAGAAACGTGCACACACACACACACACACACACACACACACACACACAAAATGCTAAGCTTTGGGCTTATTCACACTAGTCACACATTATTCACTCATTTTTAGTACTGGGAAAATGAGTATTTTTCAGCAATAATAGAATAATGAAAATCATAAAGCTGGAAAGTATAAATTGAAGAACCCACTTTCTGGCTGCTTGTCCTCCTCTTCTTGGTCTTTCTTTTTTCTGTCTTTTTTTCCGAAGAAGCCACTGAATAATCCACCTCCTCCGTGGTTTTGTTTTGCCTTTTTGGCAGTAAGCTTCTGACCTGATCGAACCACCTGAAAGAGACAAGCAAAGGCACAGAAATATCAAATGTAAGGGCTCAGAATGGTCAAAAATACAGGCAGTTTATCTTTACAATAATACTGTATGTAATATTTTCATACCTCCATCTGTGCTTGTTGTCTGGCCAATGTGATATTGAAGACATCTAGAACTTTCTCCAGTTCCTAAATTTTAAATATGTCAATGTAATAAGATATACTGTGCATTTATTTATATATTACATTGTATATAAAACTCATATATATGTTTCCGTACCAGGATCTGTTTTTCTGTGTCTTCCCTGAGTTTGCTGTGAGTCAGTTTGGCTTTGTATGCCATTTTGTAGGCTTTAAGTCTTTGTCTGTGCCCTCTGATATGCGTCCAGCTCCACATCTGGTTAAAACGCCTAATGTGCACCTCCAACACACTGTTGATGCCATACATCCACCTGAAAAGTGATGACAGTACAGAATCTTCCTAATTAGAACAGGGATAAACTAATGAAATTCTAATAATAGGATTAATTTCACTAAATAAACAATAGGCTACTTATTTCCAATCAGCATCAATAGTGTTTAGTACTCACCACTGCCTGGCATGTTTGTTTACAGGGACATCTGGTCTGAACTTCCTGTAGGGACCATTTTTCACCATGCAGTCTATTGACTCCAACAGCTCCACCACAGACAGATACTACAAGAAATGGTATTCAATTGTCCTCATTTAACTACACAAGAAACAGATATTACCCGGTGCATGGCATAAAACGTTGTTTGTGTGATGAGTTCTCAATATAACTGTGTTAGTGCACTGGACATAGACCAATACCTGTGGCTTGCTAAATTCAATAGCAATGTTCTGCACTTCCAGGTGCAACTTTGCTTTGGGTGATTTCAGCTCAACGTCAGCATTTGGGTTGATGCAGATCTTGGCAGAAGCAAAAATGGGTTTGAAAACTGTAAAGTATAAAATTGCACATGATTTACAATGCCATAAAACTAGTTTATGACCACACAATAAATATAGTTAATAACATCTGTCAAAACTTATGTGCCAAAAAAATGGCTGAAAAATAGAGAGTATTCAGGATAAGTGAGACAGCTGAGAGTGGAAGAAGCAAAATGATTGACTTTCTTTATTTGTAAAATAAATAAATAAATAAATAAATAAATAAATAAAGGTGATCTAGTTTTTACTGTGCATGCAGTCATGTATTACTGATATTACACAGACATTAGTTTTTTCCAGCATAAACAAAGAGAAGATTCTTAACACCAACCATTCGGTAATTTCTTTAATTGCAAATCATTTAAGAAGATAATGGCAAATCAAATATAAATTGCTTTAATTCAGATTTCAATCAATACATACTATATTCATAGCCTTTCAGTTCTTCATCTTTGCTGCTGATTCCTGCTTTTAGTTTGTCCTGCAAAATATCAAGAAGCAGAAATTAAATTGAATCACTGTGTATAGAGTGATTCAAAGTTTTCAGAAGAGCTCTACAAATAGTTAACTGTAATAGTGAGTGCAGTTTTGTTTATGTACATTCCTATTAAATTAATCATGAAAGTATATTGTTACTACTTAAAATAAAAACTGTACAAGACTGCAATTGTGACTCCACAATCAACACTACAGGCCAGTCTGATTATATAAATCAGAAAATGTCCATGATGGAAAAACATATTAATGGTGTGGCAGATTGAGTTGGACAGGAAATTAGCAACATCACAGGTATGTTAGGACAGGTATGTAAACGCAATCTGTGTAATAAGTTAAACTGTTTAAATATTTGCTTTTACATAACAAATCAAGTAAACACATTTTATCACTTAAGGAGCCAGGGAAGGCATCCAAAACTTTGGATGAAGCACCCTTGTCTATGTCTATGTAATGCTAGCTATCTCCCGTGCATGATAACAATGCCAAGTAGCTAACAACCTCATTCTCAAAGCTCATGAGAGGAAAGCGCTCTTGACCATTCTTACAGCAGCAAATCAGTATGGGCTCTTTTTTCAGCTTTCACTATTGGTGTTAGATAGTTAGCGTTGTTAGCTGGATGTGAGTTAGCCAACAATGATAAACACTAGCTAACATTATAATGACAGCTGACAAATGCATAAGAGCTCATTACAAAAAAGACAGGGTGCTGAAGGCATTCTTGACCATTCTCATAATTTAATATGAGCCCAATTTCACTTCATTTCATGTTTATGGTGTGGGCAACACCACTGAGCTGAAATGCTCTGGTAAAAACGCTGATGTAGCAAGAGTCATTGGGTAACATGATTAGACAGTAAGTTGCTCTGGATAAGTGAAATGTAATAGCTTGTCATAAATCATCAAAAGTAATAAATGGATATCTGCTTTGGGGAGAGCAGTACCGTAGCCATTTGATGCTTAAATTCACTGATATAAACTAGCCTATATCCATGGTACTTTATATAATCTATATAATGAAGTATGGCAATGGCCTTAAAAACAGACTACCTCTTTGCTTAAAAGTGATGTCATGGAGGGCTTCCGAGTGGTGCAACAGAAAAGCATTCACCCAATCATCAGGCAATCACAAGTTCAAATCAGCTATCCAAGGCTGGGAGCCAAGGGAGCAAAATTGCCTGTGCTTTCTGGTTGGGAGGGATGGCATATTCTCTCTCTCCCTGTCAATCACAGCAACACTAGCTACTAGTTTGTGAGCTCATGTATGCAGAAGAGGGCAGAAAGCACTTTCCTCTAAGTGTGTTATGCTAAACAGCATGAGCAGCAGTTCAAAGAAACAGTTCATGTGTCTCAGAGGAAGCATGTGCCTTCACCCTGTCTGGGTCATAGCTGTCGAATGACGGGGGAGAGCTGGCAGGTGTCCAAATTGGGGAGAAAAAGGATGGGGGAAAGTGATTTAATGATAAACCTTTGTAACACTAATTCTCATTAAACTTTCCAAATACACCATAAGTTCTCTGGGTGTGGCTTTGTGTACAAGGGTGGGAATGGGAAGCAGGTTCATGGAGCAAAAAAATAATTTCAATGTTGAAATCCACCTACTTAACTAATCTTGCCTTAGTGCACTTTTAACCTTGTGTCCTTCCCCTCGCTTTCTTGCCTACAATTGTTGTCATCCACTGTAACACTAAAAGAAGCATTCCCTCTGGTCCCTCTTCATTTTTTCTCCCACTCTGTCTGTCTCACACATACAGCAATATAAGCAAATTATCAGCCGAAGGATAGGGTGAATAAACATTGAGCTGAGTTAGAACTACTGTCAGTCTAACATAACAAAGCTAGTTTCAGCCTAAAGCTTCCCATTAGCCCTGTAAAATTATACCAACAGTCAAAAAAACAGAGGATTTATAGCATTTGATCATTTTGTCACAGAGAAAGAGGGGAAAAGAAAAATAATGAGAAATGAGGTGGAGACATGACATTATGGCATTAAGAGCCGCATCATGTTTTTGGTTACACTACTGACAAGAGAAAAGTGATGAAGACCCCTAAATACAGGTCGGTGCTGTCTGTTCAACATTCTTAATAAGGCAATAAGG
>CM040464.1:24984607-24997861 GCA_022758105.1 Pangasianodon gigas | reverse complement strand
AATGAGAAATGAGGTGGAGACATGACATTATGGCATTAAGAGCCGCATCATGTTTTTGGTTACACTACTGACAAGAGAAAAGTGATGAAGACCCCTAAATACAGGTCGGTGCTGTCTGTTCAACATTCTTAATAAGGCAATAAGGCTCCCAAATAAGTGTACCCAGAACCTCCCATAATCTCTCACACAGTTCTCTTACAGTTCTTGTATTGCTTATGTAATTTTGTCCTACATGAATTCTACATAAATTTTAGTGAAAAGAAAAACATGATAATGAGCTAGGTAACAAAATTTGCTATTAAGAACTAGCAGGTACTCCACATGCCATTGCAGAAATAGAATTCTGCTTTATAAACACATAAGGTAACTGTCTAGCTATCTAATTTGTTGACCCTGAAATGTCCTTAACAGGCAGAGCACTAAGATCATCTCTCCCTTAGGAGAATTACAGGACTGGTGTGTTCCACCACTCACACATTTACGCACACTCTTTTATGATAAATGTGCATATAAAGACACAAAGACCTTAATATTAGTATACCTGAAGTTTGAAAATGACATTTCTAAATTAAAAAATATATATATTTTTTGATTAGAAATACTTTCATAATTTACTGACTCTATAAACTCAAGCAGGTTAATACCTGCATCTGTCATTCGGTGCCGAACTCCAGTTCCCAGAATGCCTTGTGGCCTACAGACATGGCTGCCACAGACTTCAATTCCCATCACTCACCCTCACTCATGCGTTCTCAGTCACCAGGCTTCTAAACATACACACTTGCTCCCAATCACACCTGCACCTATACCTATCAGCCATAACATTAAAACCACTGACAGGTGAAGTGAATAACACTGATTACCTTGCTACAGTGGCACCTGTCAAGGGATGGGATATATTAGGCAGCAAGTGAACAGTCAGTTCTTGAAGTTGATGTGTTGGAAGCAGGAAAAATAGGCAAGCATAAGGATCTGAGTGACTTTGATAAGGGCCAAATTGTGATGGCTAGACAACTGGGTCAGTGACTGGGTCTCCAAAACGGTAGGTCTTGTGAGGTGTTCCTGGTATGCAGTGGTTAGTACCCACCAAAAGTGGTCCAAGAAAGGACAACCGGTGAACCAGCAACAGGCTCATGGGTGTCCAAGGTTCACTGATGCACGTGGGGAGCGAGGGCTAGCCCGTCTGGTCCGATCCCACAGAAGAGCTACTGTAACACAAAAGTCTGCTGCAAAAGTTAATGCTGGCTATAACCGGTCAGAAAACGCCTACAATGGGCACGTGAGCATCAGAAGAAGGCAAGCCAACAGAGGCAGTGTGATGCTTTGGGCAATGTTCTGCTGGGAAACCTTGGGTCCTGGCATTCACTTGGATGTTACTTTGACCTGTACCACCTGCCTAAACATTGTTGCAGGCCAAGTACACCCCTTCATGGCAACGGTATTCCTATTGCAAAAATTGTTCAGGAATGGTTTGAGGAACAGGTGGAGGAACAGGAAGAGTTCAAGTTGTTGACTTGGCCTCCAAATTCCCCAGATCTCAATCCGATCAAGCATCTGTGGGATGTGCTGGACAAACAAGTCTGATCCATGGAGGCCCCACCTCACAACTTACAGGACTTAAAAGATCTGCTGCTAACGCCTTGGTGTCAGATACCACAGCACACCTTCAGAGGGCTTGTGGAGTCCATGCTTCGACGGGTCAGAGCTGTTTTGGCGGCAATATTAGGCAGGTGGTTTTAATGTTATGGCTGATCCGTGTATATAAACAGACTATGAATATTCAGCCAATTGCGAAGTAATGCTCAGTGTATTCTTGCCTGATTTACCAAGCCTTTTGTTATCTTGCTATTCTGGTTTTGACATTTTTTGTTACCTGGTTTCATGATTTCTGGTTTTTGCCTATTCTATGTGGTTTGCTGTTAGCCTGAATCTCTGCCTGTTTCTGACCTTGACTTTGCTTTGCGTTTTGGATTATCTGCCTGTGTTTAATAAACATCATCTGCAACTGCAACCATCTCTGCCACCTGATAGCATCACAGTAAAACTACACTTGCACATTTCTACTACTATGGCAAACTTACTACTGTTGGACATACCTATGTTTTTCTGTTTTGGTAAAAAAAAAAAAAAGTATAAATCTCGGTCCATTTAAAAAACTGTGAGCAAATCAGATATAGAAAAACCCAAGTGGCTCCCAGGTTACACCAGCTGTAATAAGGATAAAGTGAGATAAAACAGATTTTTAGAACTCTGATTGGTCCCAATAACCACTGTGAGGCCTGTCTACTGTCATGTATTACACTTGTAAGGAGTTGTATCCATAGTATCAGCTGAAACATGTGAAAATATAACTGAATTCTAGTATTTTCACTGTTCTATGGTCATTTATTTAAGAAGACAAAGCTTGTAATGTATGCAACATTGCAGTACATAGTTCACTGCTAAAGTGAAACTGAGCAAAGGACAGAACATTCCACCCTATGCCCTGAAATACCATTCATGTAATATTTTTGCAAAAAAATAGGGTTTTGTGCTGGGCTTAGTGACAGGAAAATGTGTGTCACCCAAAGGGGTTAAAAACTCACTTGTTTCAGGAACTACTAGGAGATACAGACCATCCAAGGTAGCAACCACAGCTTCACTGTAGAGATTCTTCCAGGGGATTTTTAGAGTTAGCTTGCCTAGAAAAATGGAGTGAAACTGTAGTGAAAATGATTAATGTTACCCTAATAAAAGGGTACAATACAATGCAAACACATGAACAATAACATACCTGCCATTTTTAAAACAAATTACCAATCATGTTTTAACAGGCTTTCTGATTTAAAAAATGCAATAATGCAAATTCTCCAGAGTGCAGGCTCAACCCACAGGTTTTCAATGGGGTTTAGGTCAGGAGGTTAGGTTAGGTCTTCTGAAGGAAAAACAGCCCATCACAGATCATTCACCATACCTGGCACAGATTAGATTAAGTTCTGTATAATCATCCCACCTTTTAAGGCAAACTTACCATTTGTTGCCAAAAAGCTTTATTTCTGTCTCATCTGACCTTAGAACCTTGTTCCAATTAAAATTCCAGTGGTGTCTTGCAAACTCCAGGTGCATTTGTGGTTAGACGAAAGAAAATGCTTTCTTCTAGAACACCTTCCAAATAGTACACTACCATGGTGATGGCATTTAATTGTAGATTTGAAGACTTGTTGACCCTCGAATGCTACCAACTTCTGCAAATCTCCAACCAAGATCCTTGAAGAAGTGTTTGCCTCTCTACACCTTCTCTTGTTGTTTTCAACTTCTTATTTATTGCCCTAACTGTGCATAAGAGCATTTTGAGATGTATAACTGTTTTTGTGGCTACGAAGTTGTGATTTACGAAGATCAACACATATTTGCATCATTTTCATTTGTGTATTTCCTCATTTCCCCCCATGTTAATAAGTGACTAAGGGAATCTGTCCCCTGTGTCAACTCATATTTATACCCCAGTGGGTCATAGATGACTGCTTAAGAGTTATTAAACACTCAGGTGAACTTAAAAAGGTAAAATATAAATGAGATTCCGTTACATTTTGCCCATAAGAATTTCTAGGGATGGCATTAATTGTGAAATGTGGCCTTGTTAAGGTATTTTTTTACTAACCTTTTATTTTCTTAGAATAGATTTACTAGAATCAAATGTTAGATTTCTCTCATATTTTCAGTGTGAGATTAAGCTAATTAGCAGACTTTATATCGTGTTATCTAAAACAAAGACCTTGCAATATTAGCATGCCTATCAGTGATGAAATATCAGTGTCCATTTATCTCTTATTATCAGACTAGGATAGAGTTAAATATTTTTAATGGTTTTCCAAAGTCACAAAACTGCATGGACACAAATACCACCAAATACATGACCACATGCATGCAAATGGCAAACACTGAAAATAAATTTTGAAAATAAAGTAAATTTTCCCAAATTTTTCATATTAATAAAATAAGGAAAATTAATAAAGAAAAGCAATTCATCAAATCATGCTGACAATTAGGTTCGGTTATAAATCTATCACTGTGAGACTATAACAGGCATAGAAGTGTATGTTTACAATGACGTTTCAAATGAAAATGAGTTACCAATTTGCCCAGCCTTCACTTTAAATGGTACATCCAGTTCACTCTGAAAAAGACAATATTTTTAACATGGTAGAATGTAACTAATACATTTATACAGTATGTTATTAGTGAGTTACCCTTAATACAGAAGGAACACCTAAGTACAAAACAAATTTAAGCTCAAATTTAAAATATAATTTATATTTTACTTGTTTACATTGTTTAAACACTGTTAAACTAAGAGTACAAATGCGTGTAATCCCAGCCAGTAACTTAAATGGAGATTGTGGCAGCTTGTGACATTAATACACTTAAACACTAGTTTGTATATAACTGGTTCTATGAACACCGGATAACACTGGTGGTGTCTAACACCTGGATATCCTCTTTCTGCATTTGTACACGCATGCCATTGGCTACAACAAAGTCATGAAGCAATACTGACATCCAACTGAAGGGGTACACATCATTTTTGGAACAGTTTCCACCTGAGAGCATACAAGGCCCACATACTTGGGGTTCTAGCATTCAGTAAGATCATTTCCTGGACTGCTACGTTGAGCTGCCCACCAAGTGTGCCCAAACCCACAAGTGCAGCTAGTCTGGCTGGGGTACCACACTTCTCCATTCACCTTTAACAGTAGATCTGCCTTGGGAGGAAGTTGCAAGGACATCCCAACCACTAGGGAGATCAGCATTGGGAACCAGGGTCTTGATAACCATTCCAGGGCCATGAATAGAACTATGACTTGCTTGCTGAATTCTGTCTACCATGGGCAGAATCAGCAAAGTAGGAGAACACATATAGTAGGCCACAAGGGCTAGTCTGTCTTGTCCCTGAGGGCTGGTCAGCTCTGCTAGGAAGAATCATGACTCAGTAACAGCAAAGAGGTCCACTTCTGCCTGGCTGAATTATCCCAGATCTGCTGCACCACCTCTGCTTGCAAGCAGCACTCACCTGGGAACATGCACAGAGAGTATTTTTCAATCTTGTGCCTCCTTGGTGATTCATGTATATGAATGTCACAATGTCATCTGCATGGATCAGGATGAGACAGTGTATCAGAACAGGTGGAGACCCATCTCTGAAAATCCCTTAGTTCCAATACGCCCATGGAAACCGCTGTAGCTACAATCCCTGCATCCTCACTAGAAGCCGAAATCAGATGTGGTGGCCTGGACCCATTTTGCTGCAGAGCAGTGTGGTGTTTGCCACACACCGTGGCATGATGGTGGCCATCATCCTGCTTGAATCCAGCTGTATGCCAATAAACTGTGAGATGTGCTTTGATGTTAGAGGGCTTCTGTGTGTTCACCTTGAAACCAAGGTTCAAGCTGTGCATGAGGAGATGTTGTGTATGTGTACATGCTCTGAACAGCCTGCTTTCTGGTGGGACACAGGAGAATCCTGTCACCTCTGGCCATCGCACTTGAGAAGACAGTCTGCATGCATCTCAAAACACCTGTGGGGCTCGAAACACAACTTTGAGCTGGTATGCCTGGCCCAGGAAGACAAACCCCAAGAAGCATTTGTATTCTAGGGAAATGGGAACACGAAAGTATATATGAAAGTGAATAACTTTCAGGAACCAATTCATTCCTCTCAGATCTAGAATAGGACAGAAGCCAACATTCTTTTTGAACAAGAGTATATGTTGCATAGAACCCCTTGTTTAGAATAGTGGGGTATACCTCTGTGACATTGTCATTAACATCCAATGATCTAATGTAGCTGCTGTCTAATGGGTGATGATTTCGGGGACAAAGCATTCCACTGGCAACCCCAGCCCTCCAGTGGTAGGCTCTGTGAGATTCTTTAGAAGTGGGAGCAGCCTAAAGGGTGGACCGGAGCAGCAGGGCATTTATTAAGGCCTTTGGTGCATGATTTGTATGCTTACAGTTTTGACAAGGCCTGTGGACCTTCAGCTGGAGAGCTGATTTGACCTTGGTAACCTACTGGTTCCACATGGTCCATCTACTTTTTTCTGCTGGCCCGGTGATTCTGAAACCTGACCTTTCCTCTCTAGGGCTTCTTTGGCTGCAGGCCCACTGAGGAGTGCAGGCTCCTACATACAACGAGCATACTTTACAGGTTCACCTTGTATGCTTCTGGGAGTGTGGATTGTGCCAGCCAAACTCACAAACCAGACTTGCAAACCAGATTGGCAGCTTCCTCAACTTTCCCAACATGCCAGGTGCCATGCTGTCAGAAGCAAGGCTTTGATCAACTCCATAGTGGCGAGATTGGCCTCTAGTGAATGGAACAGCTGCTACAATGCTAGCTGGAAAATCACCAAGAAAATCTGTCAGCAAGTCATACGTCATACATCTGCAGTCTGCAGTAAAGCAGCATACCTTAGAATATACCTTGGTAAAACTACTAGCAATGTGGTGCAGGGGTCCAAATGGGGTATGCAGTTTAGGCCAATCCTTACAGCACCCAACACACTAGTCAAGGCTCATACCACAGGACCGCTTCCTGTAGCTGATGACAACTGAATCCTGCCACATTAATTCCCTATAATGACGTATATAGAGTTCAGTGGTGACAGGCAAGCAGATGAGCACATCACATTTGTAGTGTGAACGCAAGTGCATCTCAATAGACAGCAACGAAGGACCAACTAATTGCCTGCTTCATTGCCCTAGCGGGAAAATATGTAATCATTGTGATAACCATTGTATAGAAATAGCAGACAAAATAAATTAAAAATAAAACATTTGAAAGTCCATAGAGGTACTTGAAGTATGATTCGCAGGACATTTTTGCCTGAAAATAAATGCAGTGGAAGACAGGCATAATACATGTGCATGACAGCCTTCATCCCCAGGAAATGATGTATGAAATCTGAACACAAGTGGTCACTGGAGACGCATTCATAATGCCAGGTGTGAACGGCTATGCATCTTGACTGTCCACTTGTGATCTGATCACCCAGGACGCATGTTATTCCCAGGTGTGAATGGGGCCTAAATGAGCAGCTCATCGGGTATTTGGTTAGCAGCATAAGGGTGATGGAGTGACATGCACTCGCTGGCCCTGTTCATAGCAACATCTCCAGAGGATGAGAAGGAAACAGAGGAGGACCCACGCTCCTATACTCTCTTGGACATCGCAAAGTATAAGCTAAGGCACGCGCACAAAGGCAAAAAGAGAAAATGGAAAAAAGAAATGATGTGGCATGAAAGTATTTATAGCTAATACTATGACACTTCATTACATGCATAGGGAATGAGAGGATATCCAAGTGTTAGTAGGGGTGAAAAAACATCTCATTGCAACAGATTTTGCATCTATATTGATATAGCAAGCACACCACAAAGTTTTACGCTATCCAAAGTGCTACAAACATTACCATTTTAAACAAAGTACCCAAATATTATGACAGAAACCTGAACTATATATTTACAGTTACATTAATTCCGAAATTGATAAAGATGTTTTTGGAATTCTGCCTACCAAAGTGTTCTCCTTCACTCTTAGGTTTTCCAGAACCACATCACCTGTAAAGAAAGGAATTTAGAGTAATCAATATACATATAAAACCCAGTTACAATTTTCGTACAGATCACATTCAGGAGCCAGCCATTAAAGCACCAATGAAATGGTACAAAAGCCGTGATTTTATTCTGCATGTTGACATACTTCGGTTTGAAACAGTAAGTCCAGGAAACAGTGCATTGAAAGGCTTGGCTGATTTCCGCAACAGACAACAGTGTTTGATATATGCCACACCTTCCGCTAAATCTAAATAGACTCAACAGTGGCTTAGCAGATAAGAGATCAAAAGTTTAAAAAGAGTTTGTTTTCAACTGTGTAGGACTTCTCACATTGTCATGTTCAGTATTCTAGAGCAAGCGGACTTCCAGCCAGTGGATTGGTCCTGGGCCATGTGTTGTTTGTTACACTGTGGTAGAAACCGTAGTGCATATATGAATATGAGAATTTGCTGTAATCACCTGGGGCCTCATTTATAAAGAATGTGTACACACAAATATTAGTCATAAAAATGTGCGTACGCAACCTCTCATGCAAAAACAGGGATTTATAAAGAAATACTTGGGGGAAAATTGAGCGTATATATTTACAGAAGATTTGACTCGTGTAAAGCCATTCTCAACTTTTTGGAAACAGCGGGAATTAGCAACACCCTATGGATACGTACGCCATTACAGCTGAATGTGCTCTCACACGTTACACTTCATATCAAATTAAGCAGCTCCATAATAACTGCATACAGACTACTTAGAGATAAGAAGCATTAAAGCATAACATATATTATCATTTTAAAGAGTTTGTTCATTTATTTGTGAAGACTGATTAATTAGTCTGTTTCTATGCATTGATATTTATTGCTTCATTTAACTATTTGCAGTCCACAGTTTGTTAAATCCCTATCTGAACAAAAGAGTAAATCATTATGTATTGGTATTAATTGTGGGTAATTACAGGCTGCAAACAGCTGTGAAGTAATTTTACACATTCATAGATCTATTAATAGGCTACATAATGATATAAATAGGCTAGAGAATCATGTATTTTCTATGGCGCAATGGCATTTTTGGTATTGTTAGAAGACCACACCAATAGAACAATACGGTAACAACTCCACTGTCAATGCTACCTCACTCAAAAATGAATGGGACACCCCAATCTGATTTTTTTTTATTTGCTTGCAGTTTCCTGGTTTTTGTGCATACTCATACTTTCACTCTGGAATCCATGCAAAGTTTTGCAAATGAGCTTCCAGGCACTCTTTTTTTTTTTCTAAAATGGAATGTTATTTTGCTTTGTTCAATGAAACCAATACACTTTTTATGTAAATATAATGTAAAAATAATTATCATATAAAACTTATCAGTTCTATAATTTACAATAACTAGACAAAATGTATTCATGTAACAATGCATTAATGGTAAGACGTTGATGCATAGTAGAAAACAAATTTGTAAGTAACCATAACTGATTGGTATTATTAATGATAGGACAGGTTTTGAACATCATATTCGTATTTAAAAGCATGTCCACAGTTTTAATCAGTGCATCAACCAATGTTTCTGCCCAGTTCATCAAAGGTTTTAATATTTTTGCACCTGACTGAGATCTATGTTTGTTGTTGTAAATGTGGAATAGTTATGGGTGATAAACATCATGGATATGTTTGTCAGGAGAAAAGTCCAGGATTTTTCATACACACTGTTGTGGGTTCAATGAACTGTTGACTCAGGGTTTCTGAAACCATCGAGTGGGTTTTGTGGACAAGGCTGCCAAAGGCTTTACAACCGCTGAGTCTAAAGTGCAGAATTTTATAGGTGTGGTCTATATGAAACAATAGCATATTGTTGGGCAAGGTTCTTTTTGAGTGATAGCTTAATGATAGGCGAGCTCAGATACAGGTGATTTGAAATCTGAAATTTAGAAGACGGTGTATTAGTGATTATCTGGGGGTACAATAGATAGACTAAAGTCTGAAAAAGCTGGTTGGATCGATCAGCCATGTGGACAGACAGCCTGGATTCTGTCTGTTTGCATGCAGTTGCCACTATTTCAGGACTGACATTAACTGACTAGGCAATGCTAAGTGAGAGAACCACTCACTCTTCCCGGCTCCACCCTCCATTCATAAACTGGCGCTTGGCCATGCCCCCGCCTCCACATAACCCCACCGCCTGACTCAGACCAGGGAGCTGACTGGCCTGCCGCTGACTACCCCACCCCCCCTTCTTTGGGTTTACTGTGAGTCCCACCTGTCTCAACGATCTCAGGACAGCCCTCAGATGCTGAAATTGCTGTTGCCAGTCATACTATAAAGAATAATGTCATCCAGTTAGGCAGTGGCGTAGGCAGCGTGCGGACAGAGGATTCTGTCCTTGAGTCATTGGAACGTCACCGGGGCTCTGAACAGCCCAAAAGGAAGGGTCACAAATTGGTGTAAACTAAACAGGGTGGAAAAGGTCACGAGATATGGGAGTCAAGAGGATCTGCCAATATCGCTTTGTCAAATCCAGTGTCGAATAAAAGCAAGCCACACCTTCCCCCCGATCGAGCTGGGACGTACCGTATACCAGTGAGTATTCAAGGGGGTGCATTACCACACATTGGTAGATTCGGGCTGTAACCAAACCTCAATTCACAAATACCTGGGTTAAGGTGAGGCATGGGGTACAGCACCCTGGGTGAAAGTGAGGTGTGTGCATGGGGATGTGCACGAATATCCCCTTGTGGCCATTACTATCCAATTTCCAGGGACAAAACCGTAAAATAGAGGTGACGGTTAGTCCTCGCCTCATCTGTCCACTGATTTTGGGAACAACTTGCCCGGAGAGAGAGGGGTACGGAAACGCCGGGTTCAGGGAACTGGGTTTGAGGAAAAGGGCCCCCATTTCCGTGGTGCAAGGATGGGGGAGGTCTGGGTGAAAAGAACGAGAGTGAGGGAGAGAGGAAGAAGAGGGGCTCGGCTGCCCCAGATACGCTGCCAAGTGGTCCTCTGCCAGTTGGACCGCCTCTTCTAGAGATTCCGGATGGTGGCACTGGACCCATTCCGCTGTCCCCTCCAGCATCCGGGCAATGAATTGTTCCAGCACAACTAGATCGACTATGTCTTCGGCACCATGCTCCTCTGCCAGCAGCCACTTTCAACAGGTGTCTCAGAGCTGTTGGGCGAATGCGAACGGGCTGCAAAATAGACCGCGTCAGGTCCAGGTACTCCACCAGATTTGTGACTGGGAGCTGTTGGGCCATGAGCTGGGCCTCCCCTGACAGTAGTGGCAGCAAGCGGACAGCCCACTGTGAGTCTGGCCAACCCACGCTTCTGCAGCACGCTCGAAGAGCTCAATAAATGCTTCCAGGAAAACCTGCGTTTCCATCTTGGAGAGCATGATGTGAAACATGGCTGCCGGGGCTACTGCTGGAGTACCTGTCGGCTGGACCAGGCTCCGCAGCACCTGCCGATCTTCTGCCTGGGCTTGGAGAAGGGCCTGGAAGCACCGCTCCTGCTCCATGCGCAGTTCGAGGAGGGCCTGATCAAGTCTGGTGGACGCAGGGGTTGGTCTTGATGATCTCGGCAAGTGACAAGGACTTCATGACGGCAGATCTTCCTCAATTTCCCGTGTTTCAGCAAAAGTGTGACTCTCTTATAGCTTTGCGTGGAAATGAGGAGATGGGAGGCAGGTTTGGAACAGCTCAAAAGGGGACTCTTTATTTTTTCTGTTTTCTTTTCCTTTGCTTTTCAGTGTTTTTATCTCACTGGGCACATACAGTTAGGTCCATAAGTATTTGAACAGTGACACAATTTTTGTAATTTTGCCTCTGTACACCACCACAATGGATTTGAAATTAAGCAATCAAGATGTGACTAAAATGTAGACTTTTAGCTTTAATTCAAGGGGTTTAACAAAAATATTGTATTTTACATAGTCTCTCCATTTTCACAGGCTTAAAAGTAATTGGACAAACTAACAATTATACATATTAGGATTATTTTTAATATGTGGATGCAAATCCTTTGCAGTCAGTGACTGCCTGAAATCTGGAACCAATGGATATGACCAAATGCTGAGTTTCCTCCCTTGAGATGCTTTGCCAGGCCTTTATTGCAGCCGCCTTCAGTTGCTGCTTGTTTGTGGGTCTTTCTGCCTTCAGTTTTGTCTTCAGTAATTGAAAAGCAGCTCAATTGGGTTGAGGTCAGGTGACTGACTTTGCCATTTAAGAACATTTCATTTCTTTGCCTTAAGAAGCTCTTGGGTTGCTTTCGCTGTACATTTTGGGTCATTATCCATCTGTACCGTGAAGCGATGTGAAGTGACCCAGTTTCATTGGCAGCCATACATGCCCATGCCATAACACTTCCTCCACATGTTGGACAGATGACATTTGGTATGCTTTGGATCATGAGCCCTTCCTTTCCTTCTCCATACTGTTCTCTTCCCATCATTCTGGTACAAGTTAATCTTGCGTCAGAACTGGTCAAGTTTTTTAGAGGTTTTTTTTAGCAAAGTCTAATCTGCCCTTTCTGTTCTTGAGTGTTACCAGTGGTTTGCATCCATCTGTATTTACATTCATGAAGGCTTCTCTTGCATGTAGACTTTGACAATGATACGCATACCTCCTTGAGAGTATTCTTGACTTGGATAGATGTTGTGAAAGGGTTTTTCTTCACCAAGGAAAGAATTCTGTAATCATCCACTTTAGTTGTCTTCCATGGTCTTCCAGGCCTTTTAGTGTTGCTGAGCTCGCCAGTGCATTCCTTCTTTTTAAGAATGTACTAAATTGTTGATTTGGCCCTCCTAAAGTTTCTGCTATCTCTCTGATGGGTCTGTTTTGGTTTTTCAGCCTAATGATGGCCTCCTTCACTTGCATCAACACCTCTTTGGACTGCATATTGAGAGTTCCCATAAACAGCTACCAAATGCAAATTCAAAGCTTGGAATCAATTCCAGACCTTTTATCTCCTTCATTTGTCATGAAATAATGAGGAAACAGTCCACACTTGGCCATTAATCAGTCAATTGTTTATCAGTCAATTGTCCAATTATGTTTGAGCCTGTGAAAATGGCGGGACTACGCAAAAAATGGCTGTAATTCCTAAACGGTTAACATAATATTTTTGTTAAATCCTTTGAATTAAAGCTGAAAGTCTACACTTCAATCAGATCTCGATTGCATCATTTCAAATCCATTGTGGTGGTGTGCAGAGGCAAAATTACAAAAATTGTGTCACTGTTCAAATACTTCTGGACCTGTCTGTATATACGTGCACACAAGGCTCTACGCTGCTCAGCTCTCTCTCTTGTGGCTCTTGTCTCTCCCCCTTTTATCCATGTCACTGCTCACTGAAACACAGAACACTCATTAGCAAAATCCCCCACAGGTGTAGGGGGATTCACAGGCGTAGGGGGATTCACCCTCCATTCACAAACCAGTGCTCGACCATGCCCCCCGCCTCCACACAGTTCAATTCCTAAACTTTCAATACTTGCACATATAGTACAACCCCTGGCAAAAATTATGGAATCACCACACTTAGAGGATGTTCACCCAGCTTTTTTACTTTATAGCAAACAAACAAATCACAGATATGACACAAAAAAGGTTTTGTTCAATAGCTTAACATTCTGGCTTTGTTAAATATACATAAAAAAAATTCACTGACATTTTTTTTT
>CM040464.1:24910875-24978375 GCA_022758105.1 Pangasianodon gigas | reverse complement strand
CACACTGGCAGCACTGACGCACACACACTGGCAGCACTGACGCACACACACTGGCAGCACTGACGCACACACACTGATGCACACACACTGGCAGCACTGACGGACACACACTGACAGCACTGATGCACACACACTGACGCACACACACACTGACAGCACTGACGCACACACAATGGCAGCACTAACTCACTGACACACACACACTGACAGCACTGACGCACACACACACACACTGACGCACACACACGCACTGACGCACACACACACACTCACAGCACTGACGCACACACACTGACAGTTGATAATTCCGCGTTAATTCACAGGTATAAGGCCTCAGTGCCACATCGCTGATACACAGTAGCACAAACCACAAACACGCCTGCATGACATTATTTATACATCATTTGACCACGGGATATCACTGTAGCCAGCAGGGTGCTATTACATTCTGCACTTACCTCCCCAAATGCCGATCTTCAGCTGTGATTTGTCAAGATTTTCGACATAGTCGCCGATAAACCTGTTCAGGACATCACTGACCAAAGACTCGAAGACCATCGCGGAACAGGACACGGGACACAGACGCCACGCCGCTCCCGTGACTCTGTTACTTCCTTCTTCCTAACCAGTGAACCGGATCACACTCACACGTCTGTTCTGCTTACCCAATCCTTCCGCGTCCCCTGCCCGATTTGCGCTGCGCATGCGCAATCTGTCCGCTCTACAAAGCATTTGATTGGTGAAAGGATGAATTTATTTACTACTCACTACACAATTGTTTTGGCTTTCTGTAATACTTTAAAAACTTAGTGTAAGAAGGGAAGCTGTTCCGTAAAACTCAACATCTCTGTGATTTCTGTGGAGTAAGGCGAGGTTATTTACTTCTGCTTTCTGCTCTAGCTCCTCACAACATTTATCCAGAGGGTGATGTGCAAGCTGTCTCTCTTCCAGGGAGGAGCAATGCACTCGGTCGATTAGCTAATGACTGCACATATATATATATATATATATATATATATATATATATATGCCAAAAGTATGTGGACACCTGACTATCACAATCCTATGTGCTTCTTGCATTCAAAATCCATGAGCATTAATATGGAGTTAGTCCTCTCTTCACTGTTATAATAAGCTCCACTCTTCTGGGAAGGTTTTCCACTAGAGTTTGGAGCGTGGCTGTGGGGATTTGTGTTCATTCAGCTACAAGAGCATTAGTGAGATCAGGCGCTGATGTTGGTGAGGAGGTCTGGGGTTCATTCGGTGTTCCAGTTCATCCCAAAGGTGTTCAGTGGGGTTGAGGTCAGGGCTCTGTGCAGGACACTCGAGTTCTTCCACTCCAACCTTCACACACCATGTCTTCATGGAGCTCGCTTTGATGGCTCTTTCCCTGTATGTTAATGCAGCGGTAAGTAAGTCAATAGACCAAATGCTTTTCAGGATTTTATGGAAAAATGAGATTCACTATATGAACGACTCTGTTGTTATGAAAATAGTAGATAATGGTGGACTTAATCTTCTTGATTTTACCTCCTTAAACTGTACATTTAAAATGAGTGGTTTCTCTCCAGCCCAGAATCCATCTGGAATTTATACATTTAAAATCTCTACCCAGAATTTATATATTTCTGTAAAGCTGCTTTGTGACAACGTCCATTGTTAAAAGCTCTATATAAATAAAGTTGAACTGAATTGAATAGAATTGAATTTCATCCCAAAACATACTTTTTCAAAACTTGGAGGATTATGCTTATAGGATTATGCTTTCCACTGATGTGCAACTATGATATCGATAAATCAACCCGTAAACTTGCACATTTTCATAAACAGATGCTTTTAGCGTGGTCACTCATCTTCAAGCACATTTTCCTGTTATGAATATTTTATTTGGAAAAACCATGTCCTTTATAAAAAATAAATCTTTATTTTTGAATAAATGGTTTGATAAGAATATCTTATTAGTTACCCAATTATTCAACTCTCAAGGATTTCCTCTCCACTATTCTTATCCTTTACTCTAGTTACCCCAGAAGAGTTTTCAGTGGTCACAGATGCTATCCCTCAAGGTGTTGGTATGCTTTTTGAGAGGTGCTAATGAATCAGACTCTCAGATTTGCTGTTTAGATCCACTCAACACTTTAGAAAGGAAATTGTGCTTCCTCATCCTTTAAAAAAATAAAATAAAATAAAAACCCTGATCTCTCCTTCAAAAAGAAATTATAATCATTCCATATATAATATCTTATTTAGAAAATTTTGTAACAAATTTAAACAGAAAAAAAACTGAATACAATTTATCTGACTAGACATTTCAAGATTTATAAAATATATTGACCCCATTTGCTTATTTTGTGATGCTGATAGAGAAAGTGTTTCATGTCTATTTTGGAGCTACTTTTTGAAAAACATTTCATACTTTCATCTGTCAGAATATATGTGATGATTTTTCTTTATTTTATAAAGATCTTGAAATATTGAGAGTTTTTTCCTCACAATATTAGATATTTCTAATAAAACACTGTCGTAGTAGATACATCGTAAAAGTATTTACATTTTTTATTTGAATTTTTTTTAAGTCAATGCTTTATTTAATGTCAAAACTCACACAACAAATGCAAAGAAGAGATAGGAAAAAATAAAATAAAAAATGAATAAAAAACACAGAAGTAAAGATATATATATATACACATAGGGGCATTGAAGTGTAAGCAATATCACTAATTAAGATGAATAAAAGTTCAAGGTTTTACAGCAGTCCATAGTCTTTTTTGCCTTGGTGCTCCTTACGCCCTGCAATGCTTCAGGATACTGATAAAGTTCAAACTTGAAGTGTACAAAGTTTGGTACCTTTTTTGACCATCCACGTTTATGAATATGATATTTACTTAAAATAATAAAAAAAAATTAAGAACAAAACAAATTTTCTTTTCTAAAGGTTGGTCATAAAAAATAAAAAATTTATCTTCCAAAATAATGTCAGCTCCATTAATCTCCTTAAAGAAAACCTTAAAGTCACACCAGAACAATTTAGTACAAATACAATCAAAGAATGACGGATGAGAGATGAGGAATTCTCTCGTCATTCAAATTACAAAACACAATCAATATCTTTCTTAAATCCTTTTATGACCTGGTTTACTGGGTAAATACAGTGAATAATTTTAAATGAAACCTCGCAAATCTTATTGGTGACACAATATCTCCTAGAAACCGTTTGGATAAATAGGTGTGTGGGAAATATTTTGGGAGATTTTAATCGTTACTGTGTTACAAATAAAACTAAAGAGGCATCCTTTCAAATTGCTCACAGAATATATCCTGTGAAAGAAACGTTAGAGCGCTTTCATCTGGATGTAGATTACAATTGCTCTTTTTGTAATTGTGAAAAAGAAACTATTGTGCATTTATTTTTTTGAATTTCCCTGTTCATCTCTCATGAGATGTCACAATTTCTGAGTTTAAAATGAAATTTAACTCAGCTCTAAATCGATCAACAATTTTACTGCACTCAAACGAATATGAAATTTCAAAAAGAAAATTGTATATTATTGTTCTGTTTTTGTTATTAAGAAAATTTTATATTCATCAAAGTAAGTGGAGTGACTCAAAACCCGATTTTGTTCATTTTCAAACAGCCAGTGAAATTTATTTTGAATCTATTAAATTTTCAAAAAAACAAAAAAGCCTGAGAAACTTTGTTAAATTAATGTTTGTGATGCCCTTTAATTTTGTTTTTTATTTAGTTACTGTTATTTTCAATTTGTATTTGTACTGTTTATGTCAAATATCTTGAGAACTTGATGAATTGTTTTGTATTTTTGAAGAAGGAAAAAAAAAAAAAAAAAAAAAAAAAAAAAAAAAGCTTCCTCCCACTTAATATCCTGAAAACAAGTGCCAATTCTTTTTGTGCTAGATTGTGCGAGAATACATGCACTGCATTGCGCATGCGTAAACCTCTGCGCATGCGCTGTTAAGACTAATACGTCAACTTTTCTCAGCGTCACTTATCTTCGTTACAGCGGAACAGCTACGTAGATTCCATGCGCCGGAAAAGCATTTTGTTTTTGCTGATGTGTAACTTTTACATGAAGTACTTCATTATATGATCTCATTGAGGTCGTAATATATTGATTTTAAAATATTTGTCAGTTGTAAATGCACGAAAGCAACGACTATTCTCCCGCGGAAATAAAGCAGCCCTGGAACTAGGGAGTGAATGAAATGGCGGTACGTAAACATGTCTTTTACCTCACTGTGTGTAACAGCTAGATTAGCAGCGCTTAAATATTAGAAGTAGCAGAGTCGACTACATTTCCTCACTGTGAGTTTATACAGGAGCAGCTCTGTTAACATTTATTCTCTGGTGTTTTGCTGATTGTCTGCCTACTTTCTCTGGTTTCTTCCCACCGTCCAGAGACATGTCAGTAGGTGAAAGGCTACTCTAAATTGCCCCTGTGTGTGTGTGTGTGTGTGTGTGTGTGTGTGTGTGTGTGTGTAGGCTGCACTATGATGAGGTTTCCGTTATTGTACTTTGTACTGGCCAAAGGTATGCAAACACCTGGCCATCACACCCATATGTGGTTCTTCTCCAAATTGTTGCCACAATGTTAGAAGCACACAATTGTATAGAACGTCTCTCTGTGCTGTAGCTTTACAGTCTCCCTTCACTGGAACTAAGAGGCCCAAACCTGTTCCAGCATGACAATGCCCCTGTGCACAAAGCGAGCTCCATGAAGACATGGTGTGTGAAGGTTGGAGTGGAAGAACTCGAGTATCCTGCACAGAGCCCTGACCTCAACCCCACTGAACACCTTTGGGATGAACTGGAACACCGACTAAATCCCAGACCTCCTCACCAACATCAGTACCTGATCTCACTAATGCTCTTGTAGCTGAATGATCACAAATCCCCACAGCCACGCTCCAAACTCTAGTGGAAAGCCTTCGCAGAAGAGTGGAGCTTATTATAACAGCAAAGGGAGACTGAATCTGGAATGAGATGTTCAGCAGGTACATATGAGTGTGATGGTCAGCTGTCCACAAATTTTTGGCTGTATAATGTGTGTGTGTACACTACTGTTCACAAGTTTGGAATCACTCAGAAAATTTCAAATTTTTGCATAATTTGGAGCAGTACTTTGGGTCGTTGTCCTGTTGTAGGATTGGCTCCAATCAAGTGCCGTCCAGATGGTAAAGGCACGGCATTGCAAAATTAAGTGATAACCTTCCTTGTTCAAGATTCCTTTTACCCTGTACAGCCAGACCATCACATTTTCTCCTCCATGCTTCACAGATGGTGTCAAGCACTCCCCCAGCATCTTTTCATTTGTTCTGCACCTAACGAATGTTCTTCTCTGTGATCCAAACACCTCAAACTTAAATTTGTCCATAACACTTTTTCCCCAATCATCCTCTGTCCAATGTCTGTGTTCTTTTGAACACTTTAAACTTTTCCATTTATTGGTCAGTCACAGATTTGGCTTTTTCTTTGAAACCTAGAAGATCAGCATCCTGGAATCACCTCTTCACTGTTGATGAGACTGGAGTTTTGTGGATACTGTTTAATAAAGCTTCTAGCTAAAGACCTTTGAGGCATCTGTTTCTCAAACTAGAGACTCTGATGTATTCATGCACAGTTGTGCACTAGGGCCACCCACTTCTTTTTCTGTCCTGGTTACAACCAGTTTGCACTGTTCCATGAAGGAAGTATTACAAACTGTTGTAAGATATCTTCAATTTCTTGGCAATTTCTCACATAGAATAGCCTTAATTTCTCAAAACAACAAGAGACTAAAGAGTTTCTGAAGAAACTCAAAACTGGTTTTCAGACCATAATTGAACCCACAAATGCTGATGCTCCAGATACTCAAAGAGCCCAAAGAAGGACAGTTTTACTGCTTCCTTAAACAGCACAATTTTCAGCTGTGCAAAGATAATTGCACAAGGGTTTTCTAATGATGACTTGGCCTTTTAACATGATAACTTAAGATTAGCTAACACAATGTGCCATTGGAAGACAGGAGTGATGGTTGCTGAAAATAGGCCTTTCTTCTTCTCGTCGTCTCGGGGAGTTTTTCCTTGCCACTGTCGCCGCTGGTGTGCTCATTAGAGATAAATTAAAATTTTATATCCGGATTTCTGTAAAACTGCTTTGCGACAATATCCATTGTTAGAAGTGCTTTTAAAATAAAATCGAATTGAATTCAAAAACCTTGAGTGATCAGCGACCCCTAGCAACTGACAGCATATTTAACTCTTGTTTAAAATACCATTTTATTTATGAATAAGGATTTCCTATAGAACATTTAAATAGACCTTGCTGCCTTATCTGGCTTCCCTACAAACCATTATTATACAGTTCATGCTCATCTTGTCAACAGGGAAATGCAAGTCACGTAAACATATGTGTAGTGATTTGCTTCTGTGTGTTTATTGTTACTCTGCAGCCTAAAGGAAAGGTTGGAACCAAAGGCAAGAAGCAAATCCATGAGGAGAACAAGGCTACTCTGAAATTCTACACCAGAGTCATTATAGGAGCCAATGTAAGACATCTCTGATGTGCTTTTAAGTTTATTACTTGATCGTCAAATTAGCTTTGCCTCACAAATTTCATTTCTTTCATATTTCAGACTGTGTACACAACCGTAAATCTAATTTTCTGTGACACCTCCTTTTGGACATGGGTAAGTACACACTGGTTTGTCTTTGCCTTTGGCTTGCTTTTGCTGGTAATGATAAAGTTGTGACTATCATTAATAAGTTACTAACACCATAGAATTTTGTCAAAACAAAATACTTTCCATGACAAGTGTCAAACTACTTTATTTTGGCTATTGATTAGCAAGCTCAGGTGTGTTTGTCAAAGCCACACTCTGCAGGAAAGTAGATCTCTGAAAGCAGGGTTGTCGCCTTCACTGGAAGGGATAACATTTTGTTGTCAAGAAAGCATAATGTTAGTCTGTCAGTTTCTGAATGAAAACCTTGATTTGTGCTTAACTCTCTCTCTTTTGTTTGTTTTTGTTTGATGTTCATGTGTTTTTATCCCAGTTCCCCTTGTTGTTTGCACTGGTGGTGTATGTTGGCAGCTACAAGTCTATGGCATCAATGGCCAAACCAGCATTTGCTGAGAATGGCACTTTATTGGATGGAGGAATAGATCTCAACATGGAGCAGGGCATGGCAGAGTGAGTTAAAAAGTGCTCATGTAACTAGAGATGCATTGTGATTGAATGATTTGCATCAAAGCACAAAATCTTTTTAAAACTTTTACTATTGTTTGCTATTTTTCTAAATTGCAGAATGTCAACAGTAACAAATGATTGTAGTGGAGGATTAACACTATAAGCTAGAAGTGTCTAAAAGTTACATTACTATTCGCTTAAGTGTAAAGCGTCATGTGTTCATGGTCTGGTTATGCCTGTGCTTAAGTCAGTTTTCTTGGTGTACTATGCAGAATCAGTTGCAAATAACCTGGGTGTCACCAGAAAAATCTGAGGTTGCCAGATTTTTCTTGAGTAGAAGCATCGGTGGCAGGGTTCGTTAGTACCATGTAGACCATCACCTTACACAAGCACTTGCATTTAAGCCTGAAAAAACACAGATAGTGTTGTTTTCTTTGCTGTCAAATGTAATACAATGCACACAAATGTAAATGCATGCAATGATGGGCTAGCACGGTGGTAGAGTTGCCACCTCAGTGCAGGGACATGATAAACAAAGCTGTCAAAATGTGCATTTCAGGCTAGAAGAAGCCAAGTCTACAATCAACTGCACATTTCTGAATTGTTTTTAGATGTGTATCAAACACAACAGCACAACACATTGTTGATTTAAAGCTGTCAGTACATTAAGCTTTGTCTTGCTACAACTGACTGGCAATTGGAACGCCACATTGTTTACAAATCTCATGTTTTTGAGGTTTAGACTCTGCTGAGTAATGCAGCACTAATTTTGTGAAGATAGGGCAAAAATCCTAGGACTAGTTAACAAAAGTAGATTTTTCATATTGTGCAAAGTATTGTAAATTTGAGGGGACAGAGCTGAATGGTCCAAAAGGCACATTTGATAGTTTCAGCCAAAGAATCAGTAGAAGATTCACTGTACACCTAATTTTACAAGATATGTGCTGGTATTTCGTGCAAAAATATATGAGTGAGATTGCATAAATTACTAGATGGACCCGCCATTCACTTTTGTGATTGTACATGCTTTTATTTTTATATATATATATATATATATATATATATATATATATATATATATATATATATATATATATATAAAGTATGTACAATCACAAAAGTGTATATATATATATATATATATATATGCATATTTACATTTTTAATTAAAATATCCATAATTGCTATTTAAAAGTTTAAACCAACTGAACTCATAGCAAAGAAAGGTTCAAATATCACTTCAGAGATCTGGAATTGGTACAAGTTTGAAAAGTCAGATGATCAAGTTTATGTAAAATATAATGCTGCATTACGTCCTAAGCCGTAATTCGCTGGTCGGAATTACGTCATTTTTGACCTCGGCACATTCAGCAGATGAAATGGGAAAACTGAAGCCCCCATGTTCGTATTTTGTTATCAACAAGCTAGGCAGCTAACTCAGATGAGTGATGTATATTTTCTTTCTCAAACAGCAAAATGTGTAGTCAATGTTTTAGATTTAACAAACGATGTTGATTAATCTAAAGCTAATATACTTGTGTATATACAGTATAACCCTCAACTTTGTGAAGAGAGGCCAAAAATCTTAGGACTAGGTGAAAAATCTTAGGAGTGCAGAAGTATCCATGTTTTTAAGTAACTATGTCATCATAAAAAATAGACTAGGATCTAGATGAGGAATGTCAAATATCAGGTCAATCAGACTTATGGTTTCTCAGAAACATTTATCTGTGGATTACATATACTTGCATATACTGTAAGAATCTTGTCCTGAACAATGCCAGTTAAGTTTTGTGTTATTTTCTTTGCCTCCAATCATGAGTAAATGTTTGATTAAATTATGTTCTGCCCCACTGGGATTGAGTGGCATGTGGCAGCCATGTTTACAGATGTCAACATGTTTTCATGATTATTGAGCTTCAGACTCTGGCACAAAAAGAAAGAATTTTCCCTGTATGACAGTTCAAGAGATATGAGCCAAAATGTTAAATACTTACTATAATACTATAACACCACCATCAGGCTGTTTGGCCTCATCTCTCCTGCGTTAGTAGTGGGAGGGAGTTCTGCCTATTGACCCCCTGGAAATACTAACAAAAACAACAGGGTTCCAAGTAGTGGAAGCAAGTGCTTGGCCCTGAAATAATAATAATAATAATAATAATAAGAAGAAGAAGAAATATAGCTGCAAGCCGCGATCAGTGGGGTCCAAGCACACTTTGCAGATAGCTCCTTCAGTGGCCTGTTTTTTGCCAAGTTACATATAACATTAAAGAGGCAGTAGAAGAACATGCTTATTATGTTTTGTGATGGTAGCTCAGTACTAACTGTGTGAAATGCCTGCTGAAATCTGATTGTGATGGCCATGTTTTTGATGTAACCCAGTCCTCATTAGGCCCTGATATGATTGTGGTGGCCAAACTGTTTAAAAATGTCAACATATTCAGTTTCCCCTGAGTGTTTGACTGATTTCATCAGATTCCATGCGGTCAGTCATGTGTTACAACTGTTAGAGTAAATTAAGCTCCTCCCCACAAGAATTGATTGGCATGTAATAGCCATATTGCTTACAGATCTCAACATGTTTTTGATGTTTATTGAGGGGTACACTCTACTGAGTATTTTCATACCAACTGCATGAAGATACACCAAAATAAATAAAATAGGGGTAGTACAGTCATATTTTCTTGTTATGGTTAGCACTCATCGTGCAGTATTTTTTTTTTTTTTTTTTTGAATTTTGAGGAAGTCCAGTAAAGAGAGCATTACAATAGTCTTGTGTGGAGATAAATGCATGGATTAGTTTTTCAGTTTCAGACTGGCACAGGTATTCCTTAGATGATAAAAAGCTGTTTTGGTAACCTGTTTATTGGACATCCAGTGATTGATTTCCTCAGGATATTTGGCAAGTTTATTGACAGGGTTGAAATTGTCAGCAGAGAGAGAGAGAGAGATACAGTTGAATATCATCAGTATAAGGTAGATAAGATATTTCACATTTTCATATCATAGAACTAAGCAGAAGCATATATAGACTAATAAGCAGGGAACCAAAAACTGACCCTTGTGGGATTCCAATAACTAATAGTAGTAGTATTAATTCCAATTACTAATAGACACTGGAAGTGTTATTTCTTAAAAATGAGTAAAACCCAGTAAAGAACAGGGCTTTCTAGACCAGTAATATGTTTCAATTTATTAATTAAAATATCATGATCAACAGTATTGAAGGCTGTACTCAATACTGCTAAAGCAGTAGAATAGATAGTCTATTCATCATTATTAATCCTTAAGTCATTAAGTACATTTGCTGTTTCAGTACTGTGGCTAGCTCTAAAACCAGACTGGTACACATCATACAAACTGTGCAGTAGGAGATAACTACAGCATATAATTGTTTGGAGACAGCTTTTTCAAATATTTTGCTGACAAATGGACAATTTGAAAATTGGCCTGTATTTGCTAATAATTGGATCAGGATTGCCCTTCTTCAGAAGTGGCATGATAATAGGATGCTTTAGTGAGCTAGAGAAAACACCAGTTTGTAAGGAACAATGAGTGAAAAACAAACAGCTTTGTGAGAAATTTGGTAGAGGGAACAAGTGGAGGGCCTTATCTGCTAAATTATGTCCTGAAACTCACACTGAAGGGCACCAACAATCATGCCACACTCAAAATCACTGTCAAAATCACATTTTTCCCCCAGTATGACGGTTAATGTGAACATTACCTGAAGCTGCTGGCCCGTATCTGCATGATTTTATGCATTGCACTGCTGCCACACGATTGGCTGAGTAGATAATTGCGTGAATGAGTGGGTGTACAGGTGTTCCTAATAAAGTGCTCAGTGAGTGTATCTTAAAGTGATGTTTGAGCAGATCATTTATACCAACATGTGCCAACCTTTTTGACTGTGGGGTGTTGCGGTTGTATACCTGGAAGTTCAGAAGTTAAATGTCAAGGCACTCTGGAGCCAGGATAAGTGTTACTGAGGAGTTGGAATTTGTACCTCTTATGATGGAGTTACAGATGACTGATGAGGGTTGTCGGTGGTGAGGATGTGGCAGTCTGTACAGGCAGTCTGGACGTCTGCAGAGGAGCAGCAGGGTTGCCCCTCTCATGGCGCAGCAGAGATGATCCCGATGCCTGTGAGAGCACTCCAGTCGGCCCCAGGGCTCATCATAAGGCCCTCAGCTCAAGAGGAGGTCCGTGAGCTGCAGCTCCCTCCCTACTATAGTTCTTGTTCTGTTTTTCTAGTAATAGTCTGCTAGTTATAAAGTATAAAGTAACATTTGGTGGCGTTATAGTTTCACATACTATTTAGTATACCAATATGCAATTTGGGACAGTACATGCACATCTCTAGCCAACATGAACAGTAGCACAAACTCAAAAGTGTCAGGGGGAAAAAATGGTCTGGGAAATGTGCAGTTCTCGTTACACATCAAATATGGTGGTAACAGTCAGTCTGCCTAAATGTCTAAAACCTTGCTAGCTAAGTGTGATTTCCAGTGAATGCCAGGCTTTGATCAAATTGTTGAATAGTTACAAGGGGCGTAAAAAAAACCCATTTGGAATCAGAAAATTGGACCAACATTGCTCTTTGATACAGCCGCTTGGGTTTACAAGCCTCAATCTGGTTCATATAGAAAAAGAAAAACGGTTAAAAGCCAATACTGCTGTCAAAATTCCATGCACATGACCACTGATGCACACATCCCAGACAGGGTGGGGGTGTGTTGTGAGAGAGAATCTTAAGTCTCAAATCAAAACTTGTGAAATTACTTTTGGATTCAATAAAAGCTCAGCTCAATATGCAAAACACACTGGCAGCACCAAAAACCATGCTATACACCTGTGAGGGCAGCATGGGTTAATGCAGGGGTTCCCAAATGACCCTAAATGCACATTATGAATTTTCTGCAACCCCAAGACTTGATGACCCTACTTTTTTTTATATATTTTTTTTTAATTCCAGATTTTTAATTTAGGACCACTGTAACATCTAAACATTTTATGTCAGTAACATATATGTGTCATAAGTGGAAAAAAGGGAATATTCTATGAACTGACTTACCAGTCTAGTGGGAAGGGTGAATTTGCATTTTAATTCAATTCAGTTGTATTTATATAGCGTTTTTAACAATGGACATTGTCAAAAGCAGCTTTACTGACATCTGGATATGGATTTAGAGTTAGATCACTAATGAGCAGGCCAAAGGCGAGGGTGGCAAAGATAAACTTATGGAGTCAACATGAGGAAGAAACCTTGAGAGGAACCAGACTCAAAAGGGAATCCATTCTCATCTGGATGACACCGGATAGTGTGATTATAGATCATTACTCATCTGTATGCTATAATGTCAGACAGTACGGAGTGTGTTGAAATGGTCCTCAGCATAAGCAACAGAGTCATTTTGATTTCATTAGAGTTTTTAGCTTTAAGTCTATAGTATCCAAGTAAAGCTATCTACTGAATAATGTGGGATGATCCTCAGCAGCACTTCTTGACGCAGCTTTTCAAAATGTCAGAAGCCGTGTTTGAAATGGCACTTCCCTTTCCACTGTCACATCCAGCTTTGAAGAGTATATAAGGAATAGCTACACTGGAACTCAGATAAACAATACCCAGTCCACAGCCTCTTAGTGAAACCTGCATCCCCTCTATGAAAAACAAAGATTTGGGGAGAGAAATAATGTAGTGCTAATTCTCAGACAAAATAAAGACACTGAAGAAATGTGTTGAAATTGCTGTTCCTTACAGAGTCAAAACTAGGACACTTCAATACATGTTAAATTTAATCAAATAATTAATTGAATAATTAATTAGTTCAGTAGTGAATTTCAGTGTATTGAATTGTATCATCTGAACAAGGGAGGTTCACGTCCTTAATAGCTACCTGCCATATCAGAATACACATAAGCCTAATCAGTTCAGATTGTAATCACAATGTCTGTGATGCACCTTCACTACAGTGGAGTCTAAATGCAATTTTCCCCCTTTGACTTTTGGGGGTACCCAAATTTAAATAGCTGTAATTTTACCTGTGGTTGAGATACATGCAAAAGAGAAACAGTAAAAAAAAAATTCCAGTTTCAGGGTTACAGTGGCCTCCAAAAGTATTGGGACACTTAAGCCACACTTACAAATGTGTGAATTTCACTGCATTAGAAAACAACATGACAAACCAAGTGGCATTTATTTTAAAGAAAGATACCACAAGCACACTTTTCAAGTAAAACATTTCCCCAAAGATAGATTGTTAGATTGTTAAAAATGTAAAAATAATGGATATAGTGTTCAAAAAGAGACAAAATGGTATTTGGACACTCAATAGTGGCTTCATTACAAATCACAGTTACAATGTTTTAGTATTTAGTTTGCCAGTTTGCCTGTATATATATCATACAAAATGTAAAAACATTTTAGATTTTTCATACCTACACACACACACACACACACACACACACGCTAAAGTCCATAATGTGTAATAGTCTGTAAAAATGTATTTGTATTTCCTTGCAGGCACCTTAAAGATGTTATCCTGCTGACAGCTATAGTTCAGGTCCTCAGCACCCTCTCCTTCTATTTCTGGTACCTCTGGCTTTTGGTAAGACCCATATCTGGTGGTTCATGTTTCCACTTGAAGCACAAAATAATTATCCTTTTCTCACTGTTTTCTCATTTTCTCTTTATTCAGGCACCTGCTCGTGCTGTGCATTTATTGTGGATTAACTTTCTTGGTCCCTGGTTTTCTGCTGAGTCTTCTGCACCTGCAGAGGAGGTTAATGAAAAGAAGCAGAAACGACAGGAAAGACGACAGATGAAGCGATTCTAGTTACTTCGCTACTTTTTATTTTTATCTTCATTGTAGAAATAAAGCAACATTGATTTGTTATGTGAGAGAAGTCCAGTTAATTTCTTACTATTTCTTAATTTTTGCTCAACGTTCCCTTTCCTTCTCATTTTCTTTATTTCTCTTATTTCTACCACTCTTCCAGTCTGATGCTCAGAGGTCACCAAAGTTAATGTTAATGGAGGAATTTGTATGCATTTACTAGGTAAGATTTGAGTTGTTGACTGCGGGATGTGTAGGCTGTGAACGGTACACGTGTCACACCCCTCATTCAGGCTCGGCATTTTTACAGGTTTTCCAAAGGGGAAGAATCTAATGTTGAAAACTTGGAAAAGTAGAAAAAAAAGTAGAATCATAAAATTCTAATCTTATTCAAGCAATGATGATGTAAAAAAAATATTTCTATTTTTATTTGTGAGGCAGCTGGCTTCATGAACATGCTGTGTGTCTGAGGAAGTAGTCTTAAGATAGGAACTTTAGTTTATATTTCAGTTTATATTTACAAGTACTGATGGAGAAATGAAGTTTTATGAAGTTTTTCGATGTACTGTAAAACTAACAACTCAGAGACTAGTAAACCATGCACACTGGTGGCCCCTAGCAGGAAATGGAGGACCATAAGGACCTTTTTTCTTTCTTATTAAAAAGCATAAATCAAATGGGCCAGAAATGTAGAAATAAAAAATTCTGCTGTATTTCTTTCCTTCTTTCTTTCTACACATATTTATATACACATTTATCTATATTTATTTCTGCACTTCATCCTTAAGTATGCTAATTAGATGACTAACCCTAACCTTAATGTAACAAACTGTTGGTCTATGGCGGGCCATTTTCGCTATTTATTTGTAAGGATGAAATGTCTGTATCCAGGTCATTTGTCAAAATAGCCTCATAAAGCCTATAACAATACGTCATACTGCACCCTGTCATATATCTTTTTTTGCAGATGATTTTATACAGTGCATTATGAAAGTATTCAACCCCCTTAAACCCCCCATCAGATTTGTCCGGATTACAAATGACATTCACACACAGATTGTTCCAGCCAGTATTTATTTATTTATTTATTTATTTATTTATTTATTGCAAACCAATATTCTGATGTCAGAATGGTATCCTGAGACCTTCCTTGGTCTCCTAGTAATGAGGATGTAGAGACTGTTGTAGGCCTACAGTCTTGTTACTGGTTGCCCTTCTATGATTAGTTACTAAATTAAAAACTAATCTCTGATTCACTATAATATTCTTCCTCCTTCCTCCAAGAAATTGCCATTATCAGACTCTGAGCTTAAGCAAACAGCAGAGAAATCTGAATAAAGTCTAGCTCGGGGTGGAGGATTGTCCTACTTTTTGTAACATAGCTGCCCTGCTGGAAGTGCTATTAAAGGAGGTTGAAGCTATTGCCTTAGTTAAGTTTAAGGTGGTCTTTGTCTGGCTTAAGGTGATCAGACTCTCACTTACAGCCAGCTAGTTATTTTCACAATCATTTAAAGATCTCTGAAGTCCTCATAAATTCTTTGTGAATTTACAGCAGTAGTCTTTACACTCATTAATCTAGTGTTATGCTCCTCAGGTATCTGACAGTCATCAGTCAATCTAGCATTTATGTTGTTCATTGTCTGACTTGTACTCCCAGGACATTCTAATGACATGAAAGTATTCTTCAAGGGTCATGGTCGATGGCATACCCTAAAGCCTTTTTTGCACTCATTAAAGGTTCATGCTCTGTCTATAGGAAACCCTTTAGAAGAAGAAGGAAAAGTCCACTTTTTCTTGTAAACATGCTTTTTCATGACCTCTTTAAATACTGACTCAGTCCACTCAGGTACTATTGTGCTTCCCTTACTACTGTGCTGATTTTATAGTTAGGAAGCTTCCAGGAATCTTTCCCTAAATTAACTGCTTCAAGGCCTTCACTGGTCATGGTGAGGTAACAGGATAACTATCCAGGCTTCAACAGCAATCAATCAATCAATCAATCAGTGCAGTGCATATCCCTTATCCTTCTGACTCCTTCTTTCCTATATTTCAAGGAAAAGAACCCAGCCAACTTTTCTATTGGTTCATAAATAATAGCGTAACTCACCAGAGAGGTTTTAGTATGCCATCCAGGTCAAGGCACCAAGTTGTTAGCAATTCCGAAACACCAGAAATGAGAACTACAGAACAGAATACATGAATTAGCATAAAGCTGTAGCGAATGATCATAGAGTAATATAAGGCAAATAATTAAACCAAATATTTCCTTCACTAGGTTGTTGTTATGGTACTCCAGGCATTGCTAGCATGTTGTTATTATTCCAGGTGGTTGATAGGATGTTGCAAAGCAGTTGCTCAGGTGTCTCAGCTGGTTGCAAATGCGTTGCTAGGCATTTGCTATGCTATCCTGATAGTTGCAAGGGTGTTACTAAAAAGAAATAAAGAAAGAAAAACAGTGTAAAGGAAATATACTGAAGAAAAGAGTGATAAATAAATAAACAAAATAGAGTAAAAAAAGAGAACGTAAGAAAGAAAGCACTGTACTAAGAAGAATATGCAGACTAACAATACAGTGCTTTGGGCTACAGGGTTCTCCGGCCTGCAACCGACACCAACAAGGGAATCTGCACATTAGCCCTTAGTCAAATCCAGGGTTGAAGAAAAATGAACCGCACCTAGCTGATCCAGGAGGTCATCAGTATGAGGCATTGGACAGGCATTAGATTTTGAAAACATGCCCACACCAAAATGAACTGCCCTGTCTGTCTTGTGCAACAGAACTATGGGGCTGTTCCAGTCACTGTGGGACTCCTCTATTACTCCCCTCTCCACCATTTTCCCTAATCCCTCCTAAACCATTTTATTGTATTCAGGTAAGTGATACGACTGGCAGTGTACAACTACACTGAGAAGATTCATCTCTATGTGGTGTTCTATGAGGTTTGTACTTCCAGGCAGAGGACAAAACGTCTGAAAATTTGGATTGCAACCTTTACCCCCTGGGTGTGAAATTAGCTGTTTTGGGACACTCCAGTCCCAACTCATCTCTCTCTGCCACCACCACTGCCAAAGCAATTTGTTTAAGGAGGTTGAGGTGGTATATCTGCCATGCATTCCCCCTGTCACTTTGCAAAACCTCACAGTTGACTTTTCCTTCTTGCCATGTGACCTCAAATGGACCTTGCCAGTTGGTGAGAAATTTCGAGCTAGAGGTAGGAAGCAGTATGAGCACACCTGGTGCAAATTGTCTCCATTGGGAGCGCCTCTCCTCAGCAAATTTTCCAAGTGACCCAAGGTGTAAAAGCTTTGCTTGCAGATCCAGGATGTACTGAACCTCATGTTTACTGGGCTTTAGACAGTCCTCCCAGCTTTCCTTGATCGCATCCAGCACACCCTGGGGCTTCTGCCTGTATAATAATTCAAAAGGAAAAGACTCCCTGAAGGTCTGTGGCCCCTCCCAGACTGCAAATAATAGAGCTTCGAACCATTTATTGCAATTTCGGATATCCTTATGCACAAACTTATGAATCATGTTCTGCTCCACAAACCCGTCAGTTTGAGGATGACGTACTCTGGTTCAGGTTGCTTTAATTCTCAAAAATTCATAAAGTTCGTGTAGTGTATGTGACATGAATCTCTTTCAGGATCCCAACTCAGGAGATTACTTGAAACAGTGCCTCAGCTATGTTCTTCAGGGAGATTCACAAAACACTGCTTTGGGATATCACGTTGCATAGTCCACATTTGGGGTGGCCGGGGAGTCACCAGATGACATTTGCAGCAAGACACACACCACTGACATACACCACTGACATCATGTGCTAGCTCGCATCCTGCCAGAGAGCTAATGGTGCTGTGTGTCGACTGGTCCTGAGGTGAACATTGACTAGTTGATGTAGAGGCATGTCCAGTTGATTAACCATTGTGATGAGACGTTATGACATTTATTTTGTGGGTTTAATCAAATTTAGAATAATGTTGTCCATTTTAGAGCAATATTGTTCTAAATACAATAAACAATAAAATGCTAAAAAAAAAAAAAATTAAAATGTAAACAATAACATTTTCTCTCATCACATCCAGTACTTTCTGTCTTCTGGTGCTCCCCAACCACTTGGTCCATTAAAACTCTTATACCAAACAGCTTGCAACAGAAAACAATGAAAATGATTTTCAAAAATCTCAGTTTAAACATATGTACTTTGTTACTTTTGCGGGCTGGTGTCTTTAATAAAATGTCTTCTCTGTGATAAAACTCTTGCACGAAACAGCTAGTGTAAATGAACAACATGAGCAAGTAGATCAGGTTTTTGCTTCACACACAGAAATTTGATCACATTGTGTACAGTGAATTTATTTATTGAAAACTCTAATGATGATATTGTGTTATATGCAAATATAAAGTGCGAGGCCTTATACCCGCTGTAGCTGTCAGTATTATCAGTTTAATCAGCCTGTAGGACCACACAATTTACATTCTGTTTCTTCTAACAGACTCTCGGTAATGACACAATGTAGGTCAAACAGCAACTCAGTTTAAATAAAATCTTAAGCATGTGTCATTTCGTGATTGATATAATTATGGATTTTAACACTGGTTAAACTGAAGTGATTCAGTACAAAAGCCACATGATACTGCTAAATGCAGAAGAGTGACAATGCTTCAGAAATGCTTTTGGTGAGAATTCACTTGGTTCACACAATAGAATGCAATTTCTTGCCAGGTATTTTCATTTACTGTGCAATCAGAGTGCAGAGCCTCTGACATCAGATATATGTTTATATAAATGAACCAGCTCTACAAGAGACTCATCAAACTGATGGTCTGCCATGACGGATGATGGGCAGAAACCTGCCTCTGGCCTTAGCGGACTATAACGCCCACATTTTGCTGACACATTTCTGAATGCAACGGCACGTCAAATCTACTTCATATGAGTTTACGTAGGGTATGTTTTGGCCCGAAATCAGCCCTCATGTGCAGTATAAACCAGGCCAAATGTCACCTTTTTGGCATTGCACAGGGGACTATAGCGGGCAGACTCGAACAAAAACTGCAGGTCACAAGGACAAGGGTAGTGATGACAAAATGAAGCTTTTTGGAGCAATGAAGCTTTCCTCCAAATGCTTTCCTTTCCAGATGTATTCAGAAAAGGTTGATTGTACGCTAGTAGCATCTAGTGGCCAAAATGATGAAGGGAAGCTCCTAGTGGATGCAGCAGTGGGGTTTTGGCTTCCAGCTACATAAATCTGTGCATTGCAATGCTTTGAAAACGTTTTTATTTTTAAACAATAAAGTCAAAGGGCAACATTAATTAATGATGTGTATTAGTTAATAAAGAAAAAGCAACCCTTGTTTTATGGTATAGGCAAAACTAAGTTCTTACACATTATTAATTGGCTACAAATTTCTTATAAATAGACAAGCTTATTTGTTGACATGAGTTCAGAGTTTCCCCAAACTTAACAACTTCCTCGTTTCTTTGTTTCTACAAAACTACAAAATACAATATGGCCAAAAGTATGTGGACACCTGACCATCACACCCAAATGTGGTTCTTCCCCAAAATATTGGAAGCACACAGTTGTATAGAATGTCTTTGTAAGCTGTAACATTACAGTCTCCCTTCACTGGAACTAAGAGGCCCAAACCTGTTCCAGCATGACAATGCTCCTGTGCACAAAGCGAGCTCCATGAAGACATGGTGTGTGAAGGTTGGAGTGGAAGAACTCGAGTGTCCTGCACAGAGCCCTGACCTCAACACCACTGAACACCTTTGGGATGAACTGGAACACCGACTGCACCCCAGACCTCCTCGACATCCCAACATCAGCGCCTGACCTCACTAATGCTCTTGTAGCTGAATGAACACAAATCCCCACAGCCACGCTCCAACATCTAGTGGAAAGCTTCCCAGAAGAGTGGAGCTTATTATAACAGGAAAGGGAATAAATTTGGAATGGGATGTTCAGCAAGCACATATGGGTGTGATGGTCAGCTGTCCATATACTTTTCAGCCACATAGTGTATCTCTGCATCGCTAATCACTGCAACTAACTCAAAACACTATTACCTCGAATGAGGGTTTGTTCTTCTTTTAAATCAATCGCAAAAGTAGTCACGTGTTTGTGTGCGGCGGCGAAACTTCGGACGTCATTGGTCACGTGGTTTTGGCGGAACGAATCAAGCACCGATACAGTGTTTCGAAGCAACGGTTTTATTTTTACACACGCCATGTTTGCAGCCATGTCCGCTACTCAGGCTATACTGCTTTTCCCCGTTTTGTTGGCATTTCTACCGACACGCATCCGAGCGGAGTGAAGTCGTGTTTTCCGACGAGCATCCGAGCACAACAGCAACAAGTCTACTGTAAGTTCCGTTTCAACTCACAAGACTCGAACAGCTGATTGGTCGCGTGTCTGTGGAGAGGAGCCAATCAGAAACGGGGTTATTGGGTAAGCACTGAGTTGCCACAAACAAAGCAAGGCAATAAGTGAAGTTATCTGGACGAAATCAAATGATATTTGAATGTCCCCTTAACAGGACCCAGTTTAGTAATCCGGTAAAAGCTCACATTACCGTACAACTGTTAACGATTTTATTTGTTTTGTATGTCTGTAAGTACTCGTTTGGTAGAATATTAGAGACTGTAACGTCGCTGGGTTTTGTCTACTAGCCACAATAACTACCTGTCAAATAACTACCTGTCAAATAACTACCTGTCAAATAACTACCTGTCAGACAAGCAAAATCCACAAGCGATACGACACGAAAGCAGAGCGACTAAGTAACTAAGTAAATTAACTAAGTAAATGGAATTGTTGCTTTGTTGTGACATGCTAAGATCATTTCTAAGTGGCTAGAAAGGTTAAAGGTTAGCTAGTCGTGGCTCTTCAATCACACTTTCCTTTCCACACCAATTCTATATATATATATATATATATATATGTGTGTGTGTGTGTATTTATATATGTATTTGGTATTTGGACAGTGACACAATTTTAGTAATTTTGCCTCTGTACACCACAGTGGATTTGAAATGAAGCAATCAAGATGTGATTGAAGTGTAGACTTTCAGCTTTAATTCAAGGGGTTATATTGCATTAACTGTTTAGGAATGGAGTCCCTCCATTTTCACAGGCTCAAAAGTATTTGGACAAACTAACAATTATAAATATTAGGATTATTTTATTACTTAGATGCAAATCCTTTGCAGTCAATGACTGCCTGAAGCCTGGAACCTATGGACATCACCAAATGCCGAGTTTCCTCACTTGAGATGCTTTGCCAGACCTTTACTGCAGCTACCTCTGGTTGTTGTTTGTTTGTGGGTCTTTCTGCCTTCAGTTTTGTCTTCAGTAAGTGAAAAGCAGCTCAACTGGGTTGAGGTCAGGTGACTGACTCGGACATTTAAAAACATTTCATTTCTTTGCCTTAAGAAGCTCTTGAGTTGCTTTCGCGATATGTTTTGGGTTGTTATCCATCTGCACTGTGAAGCGTCGTCCTATCAGTTTTGCAGTATTTGACTGAATGTGAGCAGAGAGTATAGCCCTATACACCTCAGAATTCATTCTGCTACTTCTATCAGCAGCCACTGCATCAATAAACACCAGGGACCCAGTTCCATTGGCAGCCATGCATGCCCATGCAATAACACTGCTTCCACCATGATTGACAGATGATGTGGTATTTGGATCATGAGCCCTTCCTTTCCTTCTCCATACTCTTCTCTTCCCATCATTCAGGTACAAGTTAATCTTGCATCAGAACTGGGCAGGTTTTTTTTTTTTTTTTTTTTTTTTTTTTTTTAAAGCAAAGTCTAATCTGGCTTTTCTTTTCTTGAGTGTTACCGGTGGTTTGCATCTTAAGGTAAATCCTCTGTATTTACATTCATGAAGGCGTCTCTTGATTGTAGACTTTGACAATGATACGCATACCTCCTCGAGAGGGTTCTTGACTTGGCTAAATGATGCAAAGGGGTTTTTCTTCAACAAGGAAGGAATTCTGCGATCATCCACTTTAGTTGTCTTCCATGGTCTTCCAGGCCTTTTGGTGTTGGTGAGCTCGCCAGTGCATTCCTTCTTTTTAAGAATGTACTAAATTGTTGATTTGGCTATTCCTAATGTTTTTTCAGCCTAATGATGGCCTCCTTCACTTGCATCAACACCTCTTTGGACCACTTATTGAGAGTTCCCATGAACAACTACCAAATGCAAATTCAACAGTGAATCAACTCCAGACCTTTTATCTCCTTAATTTGTAATGAAATAAAGAGGAAACAGGCCACACCTGGCCATGAAACTGCTTATCAGTCAATTGTCCAATGATTTAGTAAATGGCTGTAATTCCTAAATAGTTAATGCAATATTTTTGTTAACCCCTTGAATTAAAGCTGAAAGTCTACAATTTATTCACGTCTTGATTGCTTCATTTCAAATCCATTGTGGTGGTGTACTGAGGCAAAATTACGAAAATTGTGTCACTGTCCAAATACATCTGGACCTGAATGTATATGTACGTGTGTGTGTGTGTGTAAACTCACTGGCCACTTCAATAGGAAAACCTATACCCCAGCTCATTCATGCAGTTATCATGTCAGCCAATCATGTGTCACAATGCATAAAATCATGCAGATACAGGTCAAGAGCTGTATTTTCAGGAGGTCTACACTAACTCAAATAACCACTCTTTACAGCCATGGTGAGCTTTTTGGAAAGGCATCTCAGAATGCACAACACGTTGAACCTTTAGGCTACAACAACAGAAGACCACATCAGAGTTACACTCCTGTCATCCAAGAACAGGAATCTGAGTGAGTCTGTGTCCACTGTAGCCTCAGATTGCTGTTCCTGGCTGACAGGAGTGGAACCCGATGTGATCTTATGTTGTTATAGCCTGTCTTCTTAGAAGTTCGACACGCTGTGCATTCTGATGCTTTTCTACTCGCTGTTGTAAAGAGTGGTTATTTGAGTTACTATTTAAGTTACATAGACATTCTGTCAACTTGAACCAGTCTGGATATTCTCCTGTGACCTCTCTCATCAACAAAGCATTTCTGCCTGCATATATATTCGTTCTGTGTAAATTCTGGGGACTTTTTTGTGTATGAAAATCCCAGGAGATCAGCAGTTTCTGAAATACTAAAACCAGCCAGTCTGACACCAACCATGCCACGGTCAAAGTCACAGAGATCACATTCAATTTTGGCCTGATATATTTCTATATCTTACAGGGAGGTTGCTGTTGTATTGACAATGGCAGTGTCCAATGTCAAGAAAATGTCATGGAAACTACGTGAGTACCTTCTAAGTGCTTTCATTGTGTCTTTGTTAAACAGCCAGTTTCTGTTCAGATTGCAGGGTTTATTCATATTCATAATGTACATTTCTGCTATGCTTTAGAAGAAGTGGTGGCCCACCCAAGCAACGTGTCTTCAATGGTGTTGGGTAAATCATCAAGTCGCTTGCTGGCTACAGGAGGGGAGGACTGCAGAGTCAACATCTGGGCTGTCAACAAACCTAACTGCATTATGGTAGTGGTCCCCTCAGCTTACCTTTTGTGTTCAAGAGTGGAAATGCTAAAGGATGGGTTTATTAAATAGTTTTTTCTCTGAGACATTTCCTGTCTGCCATGAGCTGATATCGTTGTGTCTTTATGTGTAGAGTTTGACAGGCCACACAAGCCCTGTGGAGTGTGTCCAGTTCAGTACCTCAGAGGAGCAGGTGGTAGCTGGCTCTCGGTCAGGCTCTCTGCGGGTCTGGGATTTGGAAGCTGCTAAAAGTGAGTTTTGTGCCTTTCATGTAGAGAGAAACTCTACTCTAATAGGAACACCTGTACTGCTGGTCATGCATACAATGTTCACATCATCAGAATGGGGGAAAAAATGTGCTCCCAGTGACTGATCTCAGACTACAGTGGGCACAGGCTCACCGAAACTGGGCATGCAAAAAGCTGAGATCAGGGATCCTCCATATATATATATATATATATATATATCAGTCTGGTCCAATCCCACAGAAGAGCTACTGTAGCACAAATTGCTGAAAAAGTTAATGCTGGCTATGATAGAAAGGAAGGTGTCAGAACACACAGTGCAGCTCAGCTTGCTGTGTATGGGGCTGCGTATGAGCCTGGTCAGAGTGCTCATGCTGATCCCTGTTCACTGCCAAAAGTGCCTACAGTGGGCACGTGAGCATCAGAACTGAATCATGGAGCAATGGAAGAAGGTGGCCTGGTCTGATAAATCATGTTTTCTTTTACATAATGTGGATGGCCGGGTGCGTGTGCATCGTTTGGCACCAAGATGCACTATAGGAAGAAGGCAAGCCGGCGGAGGCAGTGTGATGCTCTGGGCAATGTTCTGCTGGGAAACCTTGGGTCCTGGCATTTATGTGGATGTTACTTTGACACGTACCACCTACCTAAACATTGTTGCAGACCAAGTACACCCCTTCATGGCAACGGTATTCTCTAATGGCAGTGGCCTCTTTCAGCAGAATAATGTCCCCTGCTACACTGAAAAAATTGTTCAGGAGCTGCCAGGAAAGATATAGCAACTCAAATAATCACTCTTTACAACCATGGTGAGCAGAAAAGCCTCTGACCTCTCTTATCAACAAGGCGTTTCCACCCACAGAACTGTTGCTCACTCAATGTTTTTTGTTTTTTCACACCATTCTGTGTAAACTCTAGAGACTGTTGTGTGTGAAAATCCCAGGAGGTCAGCAGTTTCTGAAATACTCAAACCAGCCCTTCTGGTACCGACATCCATGCCACGGTTAAAGTCACAGAGATCACACTTTTGTACATTCTGATGTTGATGTGAACATTACCTGAAGCTCTTTACCTGTATCTGCATGATTTTTTGCACTGCACTACTGCCATGTGATTGGCTGATTAGATAACTGCATGAATGTGCAGTTGTACAGATGTTCCTAATAAAGTGGAAAGTGAGTATATGTGTGGGTTGGGAGGGTGTGTGTTTGTAAATGTGGTATGTTTTGTTTTTAGTATTTCGGACACTGATGGGTCACAAGGCTAATATCTGCAGTGTAGACTTTCACCCGTTTGGGGAATACTTGGCCTCTGGTTCCATGGATACTAATATTAAGGTGACAAAAAGATGCACACACATCTCCACTATCCTTTCCACCTGTGAATTTTATAACTTCCAATATAATAGAAATGTTGGTGTATTATACTTAAAAGCATAATAATTTTGTTTCTTATAGTTATGGGATGTGAGGAGGAAAGGGTGTGTGTTCAAGTATAAGGTAAGTAAGTTATTATATTATCACCTAGAGCAGGGGTATTCAGTTTTGTGAATGTCCAGTTACATAAAATTCCTACATATGAAAGTCTGGATAAGCAACAAAGATGACTGAATAGCTATTCTTCATTTAAAAATAGCATGGGAAAGTCTTTCTAAAAAAATTACTTGTAAAAAGTACTTAAAAAAGTAATATTACCATTTCTACATGAGTGAATGGTTTGAATGGTTTCTTATGTTTTGTTAAACCCAGGCTAATCTTAACAAGCTTAGATTTGCACACTCTGGGGCTGTACGAGAATAGACGACCACTCTGGTGGAACTTTCATGTTGAACTTTGTGTTGGTTTATTCTATTTGATCTCAAAGCCAGATTTTGTGGGTAGGTTAAATTGAAGCGGTAATGTTATGGTTTGAAGCGACGATTAGTATTGTTGGGTACGAGCACTTTTCAGACTCTGAACAGATTAACCACATCAGTTTTGAACCTGACGCAGGAAGAGTACATGCATAGTCTACTTCTGTCTATTTGTCTTTAAACATTATGATTTTGTTGTCAACTTTTTTTAAACAAGCCATTTCGTCACTTCCCTAATCAGACCAGAAATGGTAAATGAATATAAAAATCTGCAAAAGTCTGTAACATTCAGCTCTTTCTGAATGAATGTCTCTAGTGCTGTAGCTACACTCATGTTGTAAATAATAACAAATAATAATAGTGTAGAGTCAATGAACTATGACCAATTTTTTTAAAAATATTTTATTGGCTCTGCTACAGTAGTTTTTCAAGTACTTGTTTTGGTAGACATCCAGACCGCGGTATTTTGTGTATGTAATTATTTGAGACCCTTACTGATATAATGATTATTTTTTTGTTACACTAATGTGCTGATGGGTGGCTCAGTGGCAGCAGACATGTGAGAGATTGGTCACATCAGAATGTATGATATGACATGCTCAGAGGCAACAGACGTAGTGCAATGAGCTGCCAATGAGCTGCCAATCCCAAGCAAAGTAAAGAAAAGCTGCACATGGCAAAACATATACATTTCAATTAGGTCCCTGAAATAAATTCACCATCATTGGAAAAACCTATGGCAAAACAACCTAAAAACCAATTAGTAACCATTTTTAAAAAATCAGAAATAATTCCATTTTCTGTATTCACACCTATGGCGTTTAAACAGTATCATAATTGAGAGCATGAGGGCACCCCATCTGAGCGCAGAACAGTGTTAGTGAGCTGCTTATTCACAGAGAGTGGCAGGTGTTGTGATTTGAGCATACACAGTGCTATTTGTGATCAGGGAGCAGTGAATCAAGTGTGCAGAGAAGCTTGGACAAAAATTTAATTCTTGTATAATTATTTGCCCCCTCCCCAAAGTTTGCACAAAATCTGTGCCCGTTACTGTACATAAGGATAATTTGTGGAAGTATTTCCAGAAATGTCTCTCATTGCACCATTTTCCTAATGAAAAAAATTTGTGCATGCTGAGCATCAAAAATAAAGTTTGTGGGGCAAAGAAATAGCACAAAGTCAACATGACCTCTACTAAACTTTACTTTACTTTACTACTAAACATTTTCTGTCTCAGTTTTTCCCCCCTTTTTTTTCCTTAGTTTTTTTCCTTTTGGAAAGAAGACATCATGGACAGCTGTATTGTTTCCTATTGGCTCATGTTTCTAAGGCTTATAAATTTGTGTTAATGTTCACCTAGATGAATGTGACACAAAAATAAATTAATTTCTCATGCTTATTAAAACAAACTCTCTAAACAGTGTTTAACTGATAATTTGTATAAATCTGGTGGCTAACTCGAGCTGAGTTAGTTGGACAAAGCTGAGTTAAAACAGGCAGAAAGCTGATGAAATAGCTTGGTATGGCTCAGCTAGGGAAAACAACAGTACATGTTTTAGCTTCCAGCCCCAATACTAATGGATAGACTTCCCTGCTCAACCAATCAGCATTTGTCTGATGCACACAACAGAATTTTGCAGATGTGCTCATTATCTCCTCTGCATGCCTCCTCAAGCTCCCTTTGTCTGCGTTGTGTAGATACATGCATGTGCAACTATGCAAAAGTATAAATCAGCTTTACATAGCCTGGACAGTCAAGGAGTGAGTTGAGGAGCTGCATGTGTTGAAGAATGGGGAAGGAAACAGACCTTAGAGGAGAGATGATTTAAATATTTATTTTGAATAGCAAAATAATTTGACAATATAGGCAGTAGTATAATTGTACTATAGGCAGTGTAATTGTACAGTATAAGTATATTTCTGAATTCAGGTTTTGGTTTCTCTTCTTCTTCAAAAAAAAAACCTCAGTATTAAACAAAGTATCTTTATGTACTTTTCACATAGGGTCATACTCAAGCAGTGCGTTGTCTGGCCTTTAGCCCTGATGGAAAGTGGCTTGCTTCAGCCAGTGATGACAGCACAATTAAGGCAAGAAATGGTGCCTGTTTTACACTTAGATGCTTTTATTTAACATGTAGACCTGCCCCCGGGTATTGTTTATATGTATTATCATTCTGTCTGCTTTTTTGTATGCTTTTATTTTTCCTACTCTAGCTTTGGGATTTAACGGCTGGGAAGATGATCTCAGAATTCACAGCACACACCTCAGCAGTTTCTGTTGTCCAGTTCCACCCAAATGAGTACCTTCTGGCTTCAGGGAGTGCTGACAGGTAGTGACTGTAATTGAGTACATAAAAGGACCAAAGTAATGTTGTTTTTTTCTTAGTTTTTACATTTTAGTTAACATCTTTTATTGATAATTGTTTCCCCATTACTTCTGGTTAGTATGTAGCAGTTATAAAAGCATACTATGTGAATACACAAACCAGAAGAAGAAAGAGAATCTCCACAGGTTGTATGTATCAAACAGTCCATTACATTTTCATCCATCATCAATGGCACATTGCACATTGCTAGCCTCAAAAAGCATTATGCATTATGTTCTCAGGCATGTTATTTGCCTACTTGCAGTGCTCAACGCCTACATGAGTTGTCATTATATAATAACTACCCAACTAACTTAATTAAAGAATACAATTAAGATGCAAAGCACAAGGTATATGTTATACCAAAAGCTATTTGCATTTGGGAACATTGGCTCTTCAGGTTTCCCTGTATTTCTCCAGAAAAGGCACAGGACAGCTGACAAAAATAGGTTTTTTATTTCACTTACAGTTAAACTTAATTTTAGCTTCCTTAAACAGATTAAGTGAAAAAACAACCAAAACTTAACAACGTGCAGGCAAAAAAAGTACTCTATGGTGCATTATGTACAGATGGACAGTATGTACAAATTAAACAGAAGTATGAACAATGTCACATCAGTATGTATAGCTATAAGTGCAGAATTATGAATACTGTATCTTATGCACTATTCATATATTGCTTTGCTGTGAGGTCACAGTTCAGTAATTCAACATTTTGTGGTTTGGTGTATATGAAGGGCTACAGCTCAGGGAAAGAAACTGTCTACTTCTGTAAGTTTTTGTCTTTTGTTTTTAACTGCTCTCCTCTTGGCTCTGCTGGAATATACTGTATGTTGGTGAGGGAGGGCAGGTCACTGGCAGTGATCTTCTCTGCAGATTGAATGATGCATTGGCATTTGGCTTCTCCTGTGAGGTAGTAGAACCAAACCAGACATTGATAGAGTATTCTTTGATGGAAGTGTAGGATTGTGGTAGGTTGAATTTCCTAAACTACCGATGGTGTCAGTGTTATAATCCCATTTTGAGGTCAGAGGAAACTGTTATCAGAAATTTGAATAGCTCCATTTGAGCTACTATAGAGCCATTTATGGATAGAGGGGATGGTGAGGAGAGTGCTTAGTCCAAGATTATCTACGATCTTCAGAATGTTTAGCTCTTAAGTTGTCCTGGTGCAGTCGTAACACAAGCTCCACTTGCCCAAATGCTTATCTCTATTCTGTATGAGACTGATGATGGTTGTGTCACCTGCAAACCTTGGAATCTTTTGGAAGGATCTTTGCAGGTTCAGTCATTGGAGTAGACAAAGGAGAGCATGGCTGATAACACAACCTTAAGGTGATTCAATGTTGAGGGTCAGAGAGTCTGAAGTTAGCTTCCTAGTCTCACATGCTGAGAAGCATGTCTGAAAGCCTGAGATCTACCAGCAGGTGGAATTTGCTGGAAAATATTGCTGTGTATCAGCCATAACATTAAATCCATCTGCCTAATATTGTGTAGGTCCCCCTTGTACCGCCAAAACAGCTCTGACCCTTCAAGGCATGAACTCCACAAGACCTCTGAAGGTGTTCTGTGGTATCCGGCACCAAAACATTAGCAGCAGATCCTTTAATTCCTGTAAGTTGTGAGGTGGGGTCCAAGTAACATCTCCATGAACGCCAGGGCCCAAGGTTTCACAGCAGAACATCGCCCAGAGCATCACACTTCCTTGGACCACTTTTGGTAGGTACTAACCACTGCATACCGGGAACACCCAACAAGACCTGCTGTTTTGGAGATGTTCTGACCCAGTCGTCTAGCCATCACAATTTGGCCCTTGTCAGAGTTGCTCAGATCCTAACGCTTGAACATTTTTCCTGCTTCCAACACATCAACTTCAAGAACTGACTGCTCACATGCTGCCTAAAATATCCCACCCCTCGACAGGTGCAATTTTAATGAGAAGGAGAACGAGTGTTTTTCACTTCACATGTCAGTGGCTTTAATGCTATGGCTGATCAGTGTAACAGTGAAGGGATCATTGTGTTAAATGCAGAGGTGAAATCATCATGATTCTGATACAAACGTCTATGGTTTAGCTGTAGCATTAACTATTTTTAACCCCTTGCTATGGTGATATAGGACATAGGATATAGGATGGTATAGGAGACACCTGAATACTATGCTGTTCTGCTATTCTCATCTGAAGCAGTGGTCAAACTGAAAAAATTCAGTAAATAAAATTATTTTTGGATCCCATATAAAGGAGGGGGCACATATAAAAAGTGCTGTAATTCCTACACCATTCATCCGATTTGGATGTAAATACACTCAAAGCTGAAAGTCTGCACTTTGAGCTCATACTCATTATTTAATTTAAACTCCTATCTGTTTCACTATGTCTTCTTCATTGTCCTTTCTTTCCTTCTTTTACCTATTTTTATGTTTTTCTTTTTATTACCACTCTAGCAACCACCTAGGATAACATAGTATCTGCCCAGCAACACATTAGCAACCACCTGAAATACTACAGCAACACCCTAGCAACTATTTGGAACACCATAACAACTGCTATTTTTTTGCTTTTTAATTTTCCTTCTTTTCTTTTTAACTTTCCTTTAAACCTACTTTCTTTTAAACTTTTTTTCAGCTCTTTCCAAGCACTGTGTATTTCCTTCAGGAAATGCAAATCCAGTTTTGATATGCCCTCAAATAAAATAAATTGTCTTTTTAGATATAGAATTAACTTTTCCATTCTTTACCATGAAAAAATTTATGCATTCGAAAAAATGAAAAAATCTAATACTTGCATATTTACTGTGTTTATCAGCTTCTGTGGTGTCTGAAGTGTAGAGGAGGGGAAGTCCTGTTATACAACAGCCAGGGTCACAGGCAAGCTATGTGTTGTTTTAAAGCTTAGATACGGTAAAATTAGTTGAGATGGGCTAGATTATTTTGTCAAACACATTAACACACTACTGCAGTATAAAATAAACAGATTATAGGCTAAATATAGATTATAGGGATTATAGGGTAAATAGCTAAAACCACTATGGACTTATTATTACTTGTTATTGTTGTTTATATGGAATATGAAAAAAGTTCTGACAAGATGTGTTGCATGTTACAGACCTGCCAACCTTTACACATTTTTCGTAGAAACTCAGCATTTTAACATTCGAGCACGCTGCTACAGGATATCGATCCAAAATACACAAAATGAGTAGTCCAGGATTAATGTGAAGTAAAATCCATTGGTATATATTTGACTTAGCTAACATTTTTGACCATTTAAAGACTTTCTTTTTTTTTTTTTTTTGCTAAAATGGTCAGAATGGTGCTTTAAAAAAACATTAAATAGGCCTACAGAGAAGTGTCAAATCTAACAGTTTACAAATACTTTTAATGGTATTTTAATGGGCTCTCCTGTGCTGGTAGTTGGAGATGTATTCAAACAGTGCGGTCTGTAATGATCGTGATAGAATCTGGAGAGTGTAAACAGGGTGTGTTTTGGATAAGAGGTGGACACTAAAAAATGTTTTGCCTAGAATAGGAAGAAAGTAAACTTTTCTGCTGTAAGCTTACATCTTCCTTCATATAAACCTTTCTATTGTCTACATCTTACCGTATAGCCCTTCATATATGTGCACTGCAGTTTCCTTAGTTACCTTAGACAAGTGATTTGTAAAAGACAAAAGAACAATATCAAAATGTACTGTTCCCCTGCATCCCATTCCCTTCCATCCCATTCCCACTGCCCCCCACTTTTGCAGTACTAGCAGTAGGCTAGGTGGACAGCCCCGCTAAACCTGAAACCTATACATTGTTTTTATTATGGCTTAATGAGTAGATTATGTCTGTTATTCACATTACAGCTGTTATTTCAAAAGTTATGGTATTACAGTATTTCCGAAGTGACACTCTGGCTGAACTTTGTGGAATGAGGACACAGGAGGCAGGCGTGTAGAATTGTAGAGCTGTCTTTTTGCCTTCTATTTTCAGGATAGGACAAAAAAAAAAAAATCTCAAGTGCACTTTCCAGTTTGGTCAAAAGAAGCTTCCTGACAAACAGTGTGGTCTTGTGAAGACATTGGTGTCATTAGCAGCCAGTGGTACATCATTATGGTTGTTTTTGGACAAGTTCCACGTCACATTTTCAGTGGAAAACATACATTTTCTTGCATTTGACCAAAACACGACATGTTGATCGCTCAATATGGCATGCTGCCCACACTTTTTTTGACATGCATCTAAACCGTAATTATGCACTGTTCTTCAGATACTACTCTGAACTGTTGATCAGTCATCATTTTTAATAGCCTTATTGTTTAAAAAAACAATTTAGCATATGCTCTTATCTATACTGACAAAATGTGCAAACAGTTAAAGGCAGAGCAAAAGTAAAAAGCACCCACTTGCATAGATTGGTCATGTATGAAAACATCAGGGGGTATGGACTGGACCAGGAACAGCATTACAGATGCTCTGTAGAGGAGTTTTAGTAGCTTGTTACAGAAGTTGAGAGATTCTGTTATCAGCCTTTGTCAGAACACATATCACCCTCATATGTGTGGAAACAGTCAGGTTATGCGTAAATTGTTATTATTTTGTTGAAAAATCTTATTTTTTTCATTTAGTACTGCCCTTCAGAAGCTACATAAGATATTTACGTGTTTCCCAGAAGACAAAATAATAACAATTTACACTGATCATCCTGTTCAGAAGTTTACACCCCCCGGCTCTTAATGTATTGTGTTGCCTTCTTGAGCATCAGTGAATGTTTGGGCCTTTTGTAATAGTTGTGTACGAGTCCCTCAGCTGTCCTCAGTGTGAAAAGATGGATCTCAACATCATACAGCCGCTGTTGGAAAGGGGTCAAATATGTAGCAGATGCTGGAAAAGCAAATAATGTGCAGGACCTGGAAGATTTTTCTGAAGATCAGTGGGCAGTTTAACTATTCAGGACAAACAAGGGACTCATGAACAACTATCACAAAACATAAAAACAGTCGTAGATCATCCAGGTAACACACACAGTATTACGTTTACCCAAAAATAATAGGTCTACAAACAGTATTAAGAATCAAGTATGTAAAATATGTGAACTTTTGAACTGGTTCATCTGTGTAAATTCAGTTATTATTGTGTCTTGTGGACTATATGCAAACATCTGCTATGAGAAATAGCTTATTCAGGGCAGTACTACATAAAAAACAAAATGCAATTTTTATGATCCCTCAACTTACAGGGCTTCTTTACATTTTAGGTTTATAACTGAAAGTTTGTTTTTGACAGGACCATAAAGTTATGGGATCTGGAGAAATTCAAGATGATTGGCTCATCAGAGGGTGAAACATCTGGAAGGTTATTATCTAGATCTCTAGATGTCATGATTTTATATTGCATTTGAAGTTAAAAAAAAAGTTTATCTGCTATAACCTCCCCCCTCAGATTTCTCTCTCTCTCTCTCTCTCTCTCTCTCTCTCTCTCTGTAAGGTGTGTGTTGTTCAGTCCTGATGGCAGCTGTTTATACAGTGGCTCGGACGACACATTGCGTGTGTATGGCTGGGAGCCAGACTGCTGCTTTGATGTAGTACACGTAGGCTGGGGCAAAGTGGTTGACTTTGCAATCTGTAGCAGTCAAATGGTCAGTAACTCACTCTGATTTATTATTTTTCTGTATCTATAAATATGTTTAAGAGAAAATGTATACACATGTTTTTAGAAGTCCGTGGGATGATGGAGTCAGTATATTTATGTGTGTTCAAAATATTTCATAAATGTATTAAAGAGTGGACAATTGGTATCTGCTTTAAGCTTATTGAAGATTTAAATTTTAAGGACTGATCTTTTAAAACTGTACAGTTGTCACTAGCTCAGTATGTTTATGCCAAACAAATGCACAAAGATGCACTTTGGCAGTTTTAATCGAATAAGCTTTTGCCTTTGTTGTTTTCAGTGAAATTTGGTGGACTTTTATCCCTAAAAGGATGAATGAAATTATAGATTGGTGTTTTGGACAAATTTATTAACATGGTATAAAAGTCACACTTCTTTCATTCAAGACCATAAAAACTTATTGAGGGGCATGACGTTTAACTCACAAAATAAGCTTCACAGTTTTAGACCAATCACGTTTGAGATTAGAGGATGACTGGGAACCTGGAAACCTTTTGCTGTGGTAGGCAGGAACCTTTGTGCTTTGGTGGCCATAACTCTGGCTTGCTAACTACCTTGGCTAATGTTAGTGATGACGAAAATCTTTATTATTATAATAACACATTTGGACAGATTTGGCTACTATTAAAATCCCTAAAAATACAATCCAGACTCTTGTCTACCTGTGACAAAAACGAGTTTGCTAGATTGCTAGTAACCAGTTAACCAGTGAGCTTAGCTATGTTACTTAATGTTAGTGATGAGCAAACTCTTTGGTATTATAGTATACTTTAATAGGTTGGCTACTGTTAAATATATCTAGAATACAGAATATTACACTGTAAATTATGAGTCATATACTGAAACAGTTGGCGGGCAGTTATCTAGCAGGCTAGCTTAGCTAGCTAATGTTACTTATAAACATTTTGATTGTTACATTTGCCTAGATTTGGCTCTGCTAAATGGTCTGCTAAGTTGGTTAACGTTAATCTTGGTTGTTATGGTAAATTTGACCAGCTACTCAGCTACTGCTGAGTAAATAATATAAAAATTACAAGACTCAGATACTAAAATGCAACTGCTATCAACCTGTGACAAATGCAAACGGTTAACTAGTCATTATAGTTCAAAATATACTGAACTTCCCTTTCAAGCTAATCATTAAAAGAGAGTGTTTAAATGTGCTAAAAAAATGTATCCTCTCTAGCTCAATCAATCTTTGCCATTGTTAGATTGGAGTGTCGTGCAGCCAGACGAATGTGAGCTTGTATGTTGTGGATCTGGACCGAGTGAAGAAATCAGGAGCTGTCCAAGAACAAATTCAGGGTGGAAAGCCAATTGCCGCACCCATTCCTATAGGAGTAACACTAAGGCGGAACTATGAGCGTCCCACCACGTCGTGCAGCAGACAGAAGTTCGTCTCAATACTCTTTTGTGCCCAGACAAACATTGTCACATTAGAGTTAAGACATACACTCATTGCGGATGTGTTAATGGATTTATATAAGTGATTCATGGCCTTTACTCCAATGTGAATATACTGTGTAGGAGGTGATTTAGCTTGTATATATCCACACTTAGAAGACTTATTATTTTTGGGTAAACTAAACTTAAAATTGCATTGTCTGAAGCTAAGATTCTGTATGCAGAATGAAACAGAATGCAGATGGAGACAGATGTGTTGAGGGGGAGAGGCGTAGCCCTAGCAGCGAGGATGAGCGTGATGAGGAGAGCAAAGCAGAAATCACAAATCCAGATGACTATAAAGAGATCTTTCAGCCCCGCAATGCTATCTGTGAGACAACATGTGCATGCATTTTATTTATGCTGTACTTCTGTGTTGTTTACCAATTTAGCTTACTCTATATCTCAGCCAATCTCTCTATGACTGTCTCTCGCACTGTCTGGTATTTTCTGCCTAGCACGAACTCCCCCCAAAAGGAATGAACCCTTCCCTGCACCACTTGTGGATGGTGAGTCACTTTATACTTTATATTGAGGGCTGTTTGTGTGTTTGTGTGTTTATGATAGAGCTCCTGTTTTTCCTAACAGTTAAAAATGTTCTGTATCTATTTTAGAAAGTTTCCAGGTGAAGCCCCACTTAGCAGAAGAAATCATTACTGCATTGCCTGATCATGTATGTGCCTGAAGCATCTCAAACTTGCATGTAAACATATTTTAAAGGTCTGTGATGATGTTATGATTTCATTTGTATTTGTCTGTACAGCTGAAGGCCCCCAATGCTTCCTCCACAGTAGTGACCACAGCTCCATCCCAGCCTGTTCCCGTGGTAACTACGTCAGTCTCAAGGCATGTTGTCACGACATCCAAACTCAAACCCAGTTTAGGCGTTAGCCCCTCCACACTTATTGAGCCACTCAGCCTAATTTTTGGAGACATTTTACAAGTGAGTGCCACTTTCTGCTTTGTGTAACATTTCAAAGTCTTACACATTTAACTTCTGTGTTTTGTAAGTTAGTTGTATATGTCTTTGTGTATATGAGCCTGGACTAAGTGGAAAGACCAGTGTCACAGCAGATGAAGAGGCATTGGTTCAGATCAGAAAAGGGCATGGCACTATGTGTGTGATGTTGACTAGCAGACACAAAAACCTTGACACAGTACGGGCTCTCTGGGCTGGTGGCGACATCAAGGTAAGTGTTTAACAAGTCTGGTATACAGTATATACAAGAACAGAGAATTTGCACTGGTCTGGGATTTGCTCTCAAGCACTGCTTCACATTTCAGATATCACTTGATTCTGCTATGTCCATGAATGATCTGTCCATTGTGGTGGACATCCTCAATATAATCAACCTTAAACCGTAAGCATACACCTACAACCTCACACATGCATTGATTTCAAACCTGAACTTAATTTCGGAACATTAACATTAATTTTCATAGAGTTGATGTTACAATCAGCTTCAGAATTATTGGCACCCCCTAGTAAAGAATAAAAGGTTATAAAAATATAGTGAATCGTATATTCATTCATCTTTAGTAACCACTTTATCCTGGTGAGGGCGATGGTGAATCTGGAGGCCATCCAGGGCAATTCACCCCAAAATTCACCCCAGATGGGACACAAGTCCATCACAGGGCACCAATCACGCATGCATTCACACACTCATTCACACCTTTGGGCAGTTTAGCGTAGCTAATCCACCTACCTGCATGTTTTTGGGAGGTGGGAGAAAACCGGAGAACCCAGAGGAAATGAACGCAAACACGGGCTTCGAATGATCAAAATGTGAGGCTGCAATGCTACGCACCTTGCTACCATGCTACCCATAGTTATCTTAATCTCACACTGAAAATATGTGAGTAATCTCACCTTTAATTGAAGTAAAAAAATTACAGTAAGATAACAAAAACCAGGTTAGAGAAAACAATGGTACATAATAGGTTTGTTATGTAGAGAGGTGGATACAACATACATCTATTGCACTTTAAGTTAAAAAATAATATTGCACAGATAAATATTGCACAGAAAAGATGGCGTGTGGAAAGCAGCTTTTTTTGTGTCTGGTGATTTTGACATTGATCTAAAGCATCTGCTTGCTTCCTGGCATTGGAGTAGAAGAGGTCCTTCAGAGAGGGCAGGTTTCTTCCTATGCCAAATCAAACTGTTATTGAGGTGGTGAGGACAGACTTAATGGTGACTCTATAGAAATCGGCAAACCACTCCTATTGTAGTTTGAACTTTTTGAACTCTCACAGAGAGTTAAAAAACTTCAAAGAGACTTTGCTGGGCTTTTTGGGCAATACAATCAATGCTGGCGTTCCACTTTAGGTCCCTAGAGGTTCCTAGAGGGTCCACAACCATCACAGTCTTATCCAGTATGGTAAAGGGAGGCAGTGCTGGTAAGCATGTTCACCTCCAATGTTTTGGACTAGACACCTCTGCATTTACTAATTTGTGCAACCTCACTTTTCCAACATTACAGCACTGAGGCTTCTCCTATTTTGCATGATGAGATTGGAGAATACAGAGCAAGGATTCTGAGATTAATAGTAAATCTTTTTAATAATGAATCTTTTCGGATTCTCCCGGGCACTTCTTCTCTTGTGGATTCTCCATTTCAGTTCACCCCACAGATTTTCAATTTTCATGTCAAATGCTTGAGTCTCTGATTATAGAACCATTTTTGTGTACATTTATACATTTGGACCTGCTGGAAGGTCCAAACATGACCCAGTTGTAGCTTCTTGGCTGTGTTTCACAGATTTTAATTTTAAATCTGCTCATACTTCATGGAGTCCATTGTGCCATGATGTTTTTAAGAAAAAACAGCCCCACGTGACAGCTTGTTCTCCATACTACTTTTGTGTATAACTGTTCTTCTTTTTATGCCAAACCGACCTTAAGCATTTCTTTCCAAAAAACTCATCTGACCACAGAATGCTTTTTCTAGTCAAAGTTGCAGTAGCATCTAACATTTTTCCAAACCGGTCTAGGGTCAGGCCATAACATAAAAAGAAGGAGAAAGATCAGATCCCCTCTGGTTCCCAAAATTTCACTGAGAACCACAGAACAAAGCTGGTCTTCATGTTGGTTTAACCTTTTTAACAACAAATGCAGTCTTCACAGGAGAAACCCAGGGCTCAAACCAAGAGTAGACATTCAGAGCTATTAATTGTTTAAACTAATCTAACAGGGCAGATTGATTGAGCTACAAGAAACACCTGTCAGTCACATGTTCCAATATTTTTGATCACTTGAAAAATAGGTGGGTTCAAACAAAAAGTGACATGTTCTAAGTTGTTTAACACATCTATATATAAATATCAGGAAATTAAAGCTGAAATTCTGATATATAGTCTCATATTCATCTTTTGATCTCAAATCCAAATGTCTTCAGTGTATATCAAAAACAAAATAATTGGCCTTGCCGCTCCAGCACTTTCAGAGGGGACTATATACAGTGTGTGTGTGTGTGTGTGTGTATATGGGTGTGGGGGGTGTGTGTGTGTGTATATATATATGTGTGTGTGTGTGTGTGTGTGTGTGTGTGTATATATATATATATATATATATATATATATATATATATATATATATATATATATATATATATATATATATATATATATATATACACACATATACATATATACATACATACATACATACATAGATAGTTTTTAGTTAAACGCAATAACTTTGACACATGAGAATTTGGTTTTTTATTTGCTTAGAATAAATTTACTTCAATTAAAGGTTAGATTTCTGCCATATTTTCTTTACCCTAATTAACCACACACTCTTTATTTTAAATGAAACTTTTACCCATCTTTACCAATAGTGCCAATAATTCTGGACTATTAGTATTACTATATCTAATACTACTGCTACTAATAGTAATAAGAAGAAGCAGAGGAATAAATTGGACACATGGAATCTGAATACCTTTAGGTCACTTTGGAAACTAGACACCTGCATGTCCATCTTGCCCCAGCTTGAGGAGCTACTACAGAGTAAATATGAAAGGTGAGTGTCAACTTGTACACACCAAAATATGCAAATATAGGGCTTGTAATGTGTGCACAAGTATTTACATGTAACTCTTGCTGGCTTTTTTGTAAACTGCTACTTTAATGGATAATCTCTGTCTATTTTTTCTCTTGTTCTTGTTCTCTTTTGCTTTTAACAAAAAGCTGCCAATTGAGCTTCCACTGGTGAAGGCTAATTTTGTTACACTAATGTTAAACTTATCTCTACAAAACAGAAGTGTTTCTTTCTTTAACCAGAGCCAAAGAGAAATCAAGCCACTTTCTTCTAATTTTAGCTGTATTGTAATATTAGGCTATTATCTTTGCATCAAGGAGGCTGTTAGATGGGAATGATTATTAAACATCTCTCACAGTCCCATCCACTACAATCTCCACAATCTCGTCTGTAAAGTCTTTAGCTTAATGTGAATTAACAGGGATTTTTTTTTCTTATCTTATTTCTTATTTTTGTGTAACTGAAGGAGCTGTATTACTTGAGGAATGAGAGACAATAACGGTGCTGTCTTTTTAAATTTCTATTACAGTGGAAGGTTTTTTTTTTTTTTTTTTTAACATTTGCAAATATACTCACCGTCCACTTTATTAGGAACACCTGTACACTTACTTATTCATGCAGTTATCTAATCATGTGGCAGCAGCATAATGCAAAAAATCATGCAGATACAGGTCAAGAGTTTCAGTTAATGTTCACATCAAACAGAATGAAGAAAAAATGTGATCTCAGTGACTTTGATCGTGACATGGATGTTGGTGCCAGATGGGCTGGTCTGAGTATTTCAGAAACTGCTGATCTCCTGGGATCACAGTCCCTAGGGTTTAAACAGAATGGTGTGAAAAAACAAAAAACATTGAGTGAGCGACAGTTTTGTGGGTGGAAACTATTCTGTGTAAACTCTAAATTCTGAAATACTCAAACTAGCCCATCTGGCACCAGCAAGTATGCCATGGTTAAAGTCACAGAGATCACTTTTTTCCCCATTCTGATGTTTGATCTGAACATTAACTGAAGCTATTGGCCTGTATCTGCATGATTTTTTTGCATTGTGCTGCTGCCACATGATTGGATGACCGCATAAATGAGCAGGTGTACAGGTGTTCCTAATAAAGTGGATGGTGAGTGTAGCTCAGCTCTGGTGCTCTAACGTATTGAAACAAGCACACTTTGGAAGGGATTTTTCTAGTGCTGCAAGCAATTACAGCTTGGTACAAAAACAGGACTGGAGTTTTTGCATAACAGATTGGTGATTTGTAATGCAATAACTTTTGCACATTTTCTTGAAGGGAATTAATAATAATTCTGTAGTTCACTATTTCATGATCTCTCTCCTTCCCCTTCTCTCTGCTCCCTAGTTATGTGCAGACAGGATGCATGTCTTTGAAGTTAATTTTGAAGCGCTTTTGGCCATTAATCTCAGACACACTGACTGCTCCCCCATCTGTTGGAGTGGATATTACCCGAGAGGAGAGGTTTGTGTAACATTCCTAACATTTGAACAGTCCAGTGGTACAATTTGTCCCTTATGTAAATGTTCATGGTCTAGTGTACCATACTTTCTAATGTACAATAGACATGTGAATGTGTGTATACTTGTTCCCTGACTTCAGGCATCAGAAATGCAAGATGTGCTATAAGCAGCTGAAGAACCTCAGTAATGTAGTGAAGAACCGTGCAGAGCAAGTTGGTCGACATGGCAGTACTTTCAAAGAACTGCAGCTACTTATGGCCCCACTGGACTACTAAAACACAATCACTCTCCTTATTGCTTAATATCACACACAAAGATTGGTCTCAGTAAGCTCTTACTTGGCAAAGCACTCACCATGACATGATTGATGAGGAAGTCCCGTGTATGGTCTGGTAAGCTGTACGAATAGACTTCATAAATAGTCTATATAATAAATTATGTCATTAGGAAATATTAATTTACTGTGTATATTTACAAAACTGCTTTTGTTTGGTAGATGAATCTTTCTGTAATTCCTTTTATATAAAGAACAAGTATGTATTTTTTTTTTTTCAAATAAAATACATCAATCCTTATTTTCTAATTTGTAAATAAATGTTTCAGGTCTTTAAAATTATTTAGTTTTTCATTTATATTTTTTTGTTTTCAGGTTAGTGTGGTATTACAAACTATGTATAAAAAAGTAAGTCACTTTTTTATTAAGAACATTTTCTGGAACATACTGTATGTATACAAAATGGTATCAGAATCTTTTTCAAAGGTTTAATTTGAAAACCTTTATGCTGTTATACAGGGTACAGCGCATAGTGAAATTCTGAGCAGTTTACATCGAGACTGTGCAAGTAAGCAATTATTAAAAAAGAATATTTGCGCTAAATAAATAACACAAGAACAGTAAAGGAAAATGCATTACGACTGTAATAAAATAAACATTGTCTCAAATTGTCACCGTCACACGGTTTCATCACAATCAAACTGTGGGCACAACAGAAAAACGTTTGGCCTTCGTGAATAATTGGAGCCAAACGACAAAGGACAGACAGTCTTTTTGGAGCCAAAGACTGACAAAAGACCAGGTGATTTTTTTTTTTCTTATCTTCAGCTGTGGTGAGACTGTGCCCATGATAGCCTCAGATTCTTGTTCTTGGATGACAGAAGTGGAACCTGATGTGGTCTTCTGCTGTTGTAGCTCATCCAACTCAAGGTTTGATGCTTTTCTGCTCACCACAGTTGTAATTATATGAGTTATTACATCCTTCCTGGCAGCTCAAACCAATCTGGCCATTTTCCTCTGACCTCTCTTATCAACAAGGTGTTTCCACCCACAGAACTGTCACTCACTCGACGTTTTTTTGCACCATTGTGTGTAAACTCTAGAGACATTTCTGTGTGAAAATCCCAGGAGATCAGCAGTTTCTGAAATACTCAAATCATCCCTTCTGGTACCATACCATGATCAAAGTCACAGAGATGATGATGATGATGATGATGATGATAATAATAATAATAAATTTTATACAGTGCCTTTAAAAAGGCCTCTCAAGGTGCTTTACATAGGAAAAGATCACATTTTTCTTCATTCTGATGTTTGATGTGAACATTAACTGAAACCTGTATCTGCATGATTTTTGCACTGCGCTGCTGCTGTATGTTTGGCTGATTGGATAACTGCATGAATGTGCAGATGTACTGGTGTTCCTAAAAAAGTGGACTGTGAGTCTTTGACATTGAACCTTTGTCTCATGTCTCATTAATATGTCATGTCCAATATATCAACTATCCTATACCTTACCCTTGCCTTTTAACATATGCTGCTATGGCCTGACCCTAGACCTGGCATTAACACTGCAATCACAGAACATATGATTTATTGTATTGTACAATTGGTGTGAATGTGGAGGTTTAAACATATTAACTTCCCTTTGTAGAAGATTTTCTTGAAATCTACAAAGAAATGATTAGAATCTGCTCACCTCTCCAAGATCTTCATAGCTTTGTAGAATGTCAGTAGTAGGGTTGCACGAAACTTTGGTCATTTTTCAATTCCTAAACATAAAAAACGGTTTGATTCCAGAAGTGTCAATACTTTCAATTCTATATTTCAGTACAGTGATGCCATTTTCCCTTGGCAAATCACATTCCACATTACAAACCATACACACAGTAAAAGGTAATGAAAGCATGGCTGAGACGAATCCATTCTGGTATCATTACAACCCTAGTCTAATAGACTAGGGTAGATTAATGCTTAATCTTATAGACTAATAGATTAATGCTTAATTTTTACCTCAGCACATCCTGCCTGTGACAGTGACCCCTGTTTGGCAAGGCGAGGCCCCTTTTCAGCAATTGCTAGCCCCAAATTTGCCATACACATTTCAGTCTAGTGAAGAGAGAGGCTTTTGCTATAAATTACAGAATATCTAAAAGCCAAAATGAATAAGTGGGTAGACTGTATGCCCCAGATATCTCTAAAAAAGATGTATCGAAAAATGAGACCACAGTATCCTCAATGCCTGTGTAAAGTTCTAGGGTTAAAATGGAACTGCGAAGCACATCCTGCACAAGTCCGTAAAAAGCTGTTTGTCATATGTATTTTCTATATTTCACAGTGAAATATTTTGTGGTCAGTATTTACCAGTTTCTATGCTGAAGTATAAAACATGCTAACTTGTTTTTATTATTATTATTATTATTATTATTTGCTTTAACATCACTAAAAGAGTTAATATTATTGTGTGAGTACTGGCAAATGCAAAGGTGGTACTTAAAGTCACTGAAATCTGATTTCCATTGAGTCAATAGAAAAGTCAGATGAATTTTTAATGACTTAGGAAATTTCACAATTTATTGCATATATTTCAATATTCAGTCATATGAACGCATGTTTAAATTAAATACAGGTCATTATGAATCACAAATCAAATTTCATCTGATAACCATCCAAATACATTTCAAACATGATTAAGACCTGCCTGGAGTGAAAGCACTTACAGAATTAAGTTGGCCAGCTCAGACCTACAACCTCAACGTTCACTTTAGGCTTAAACAAAACAAAAAAAAAACAAAAAAAAAAACTTTTGCACAGTATTGTATATATAATTAATTACTATAACTCAGTTTTGAAAAGCAACATGAAAGATTACCGTAAGGCTCTACAAACTGTATATGTGACATATGAAAATATTTTTTATCTTTTTTTTTCAGCAGTGTAAATAATTATCACTGGACACTGTAGATGTAAAGAAATAAAACATTAAAGTCTTTACAGACTAAGGTATTTTTTTCTAGCAATTAAATGACATTTAAGTACATCACATGAATGTTTTGGCAAAAATCTCAAAGAAAGAATTATATTAAAAATACCATTTTGTTGAATACGCAGTTCTCTAATCAAATCAAAACACTATATGGTAAAAATGAATATATTTTATTATATAAAATTTAAATACATGGGTGAGTCAAATAAAAACCTTAAAAGTGCAACATAAATTAGAGAAAGAGACTGTACACAGCTGTAATTTATGTGAGTCTTCAATAATCATTCACAGGCGGCAGCACAGATAGAGAAAAATGATGTACATTTTGTGACACCTATGTGCAATAAACAATGCAAAATAAAAAATAAAGGTTTCATTTGACTCACCTTCATTTAAGAAAATAAAAACAGACAGGTACTGTATTGGTAGGAGAGGGCTATGACAATGGCCAGTCATTATAAATATACACTAACCGTCCACTTTATTAGGAACACCTGTACACTTGCACATTCATGTAGGTATCCAATCAGCTAATCATGTGGCAGCAGTGCAATGCAAAAAAATCATGCAGATAGAGGTCAAGAGCTTCAGTTAATGTTCACATCAAACATCAGAATGGGGAAGAAGTGTGATCTCTGACTTTGATTGTGGCATGGTCGTTGGTACCAGATGGGCTGGTTTGAGTATTTCAGAAACTGCTGATCTCCTGGGATTTTCACACACAACAGTCTCTACAGTTTACACAGAATGGTGCGAAAAACAAAAAACATCCTGTGAGCAGAGGGTCTGCAGGCTGAAACACCTTGTTGATGAGAGAGATCAGAGGAGAATGACCAGACCGGTCTGAGCTGACAGAAAGTTTACAGTAACTCAACTAATCACTCTTTACAACTGTGGTGAGCAGAAAAGGATCCCAGAACGCACAACACATCAAACCTTAAGGTGGACGGGCTACAACAGCAGAAGACCACATCAGGTTCCACTTCTGTAAGCCAAGAACAAGAATCTGAGGCTATCATGAGCACAGACTCACCCAAACTGCTGAGATGCTTATATGCTCACCAAGATTGTAAAGAGTGTTTATTAGAGTTACTATATCCTTCCTGGCAGCTCGAACCAATCTGGCCAGTTTTTTCTGACATCTCTTACTAACAAGGCTTTTCCACCCACAGAACTGTCGCTCACTCAGTGTTTTTTGTATTTTGCACCATTCTGTGTAAACTGTGGAGACAGCTGTGCATGAAAATCCCAGGAGATCAGCAGTTTATGCAATACTCAAACCAGTCCGTCTGGCACCAGCAAGCCATGGTCACAGAGATGTGAACATTAACTGAAGCTCTTGTCCTGTATGTGCATGACTTTATGCATTGTGCTGCTGCCACATTATTGAATGATTGGATAACTGCATAAATGAGCAGGTGTACAGGTGTTCCTATTAAAGTGGATATACATTCATTTGGCATGGGTGATGCTAATACATGCTTTTCTTACAAACATAAAGGCAGCCACTGTATCTTTTGAAACTGCTTCTCATGCAGTGTCAGGGCATTGCACTTGGAAGAGAGCAATACCCTTTACATACTTTTCTGTAACTTATACACGAGCTCACTGATACCTGTGATTGGTTAGTTTTCTGATTTGTAGGGGAGAGCAGAATGCCACCCTCCTCCTTCCACCCTCTTTCACACACACATACACATTTCAAGATTTATTTCTGTTTGTGATTCATTTGGGACAGAGATTAGCCAGACTAAACAGTATTAATTTTTGAATGGGTTATTTTTCAGATTTTTTCAGAATATCTGCTCTAACTGCTTATATGGTCGGGGTGCCGTGGATCCCTAATGGTTTTAGTTGCCAGCATGTAGTTCAGAATTAGGTCAAACATTAAAAGTTAGTAATCAGAACATATCAATGTTATCATTAATATCTCCTTTTCATGATTCTTTATAACTACATCATTATCTGCATGTGAAATTTCAGACTGCCATGTACAGTGGCTTTTTCTGATGAAATCTCAAAAATGACCTGACTCTCCCTCTTGTTGTGCAACACGATGCGTTCTGAAATACTGAGCCTTTTTTTTTTAATGTACTGTTCTGATGAACACCATGATTTTTGTGCTTGTTCGCGCACTAACACAAATTACGGAATATTTCTGATAGGACAACACCATGTTATTTTTGTGATGTGATCACAAAATAATTATATTCATAACCTTTATAACAAATTCAAAGCAGTCCTCTAATTCCAGAGGTTTTTGCTCAGTGCTCACTATTTACCCTATAATCTTTTTTATTTTCTATAGCCTTAACAGCTCGTCCTGATTGGTGGTTTTTCATTCCCTATGAGGCTGCTGTATAAGGTCACATTCCCTTCGGTGCTCGTTTGAAGAGCCCTCCCTTCTCTTTACACGCTCATGAAGACAATGAAGAGTGTAAGCTTAGATCATCCCAGGATGTACTTTTCTAACTGTGATTTATAATTTGTAAAGGACCTTTAGGTTTTATAAATGAAGTAATAAACCTAAAAATTTTATTAATTTAATTAATATAATTTAAATAAAATAATAATATAATAAAAAACCTGTAGAAATTGCTGCAGACACCCTTAATGCTGTTAGATAACTGCCTCAATTTTTTTCATGTATTAAACAAGTCTATTAAGTTGTCCCGCTACAGAAAACATTCCTTCATGACAATTTACACTATACTAATAAACACAAACAAAAACGGCTTTTTTGATAATGTTGTACATTTTGTCTGGTTTTACGGTTCTCAGAATTAATATGAATTAGACAAATTTAGTAATTTATCTCAATGTATTTGAAGGCCCAAGTGACTTCTTTCATTTAAGCTATGAATGACCAGTGTGCACTGTGTAGATCTTCTGAAGACCTGAATAGGTAAAAGATGTGGAAATGATCTAAAGCTGACTGCTGTACTAACCCAAGCTTTCTTTTATTCCTGTTTTTTGAATAGGGGCCCCTGTTTACGAAATACAGTTTTAGTGAAGGGCAATCTCTGCATATTAAATTATGCTATATTGCTATATGCTACATTGCTAAATTATGCTAAATGCAATATGTGAATATGTGTTGTATTGCAAGGACATGCCTGATCTGAGCTGCAGGGAGATCTCTGATTTCCCTCTGCATTATTATTAAATTATTGAGCTGAATGTTTTAGCTTGTATTAACCTATTGTCTATAAACCATGAGATGGTCACATTTTCAGTATGTCTGAGGAGGTCCTGTACGAATGAAAGAATTTCGGTATATGTCAGTATTTCACATTGCTAATGACTGATAATTGTGGCATCACCTTACAATCAACAAAAAAGGGTGTTTTTTAAATTTAAATTCAGAGCTGTAAACTAAGATGGAGGAATCGATCACAAACAGAAGACATAATGTCTGTGATAACAGACATTCATATTGTTCGTCATTGGCAAAGACATTACAAATATGCTATCACCAGACAATGGGTGCAAAAAGAATTCCAAGACGTTTCATATAACCTGGATTGGACAAGCGTAGGTTGTATCCATCAAAAAATCAGACCGGAATAAATAATGCAATTGTAATTGTTGTATACTCATGTATACTTTGGATGTTAAGCACACTGTATCATGTTTCTTCTGGGCTGTCTGAGAATTTATTATATTTACAAATGACGTCTTGTTTCCTGATTGCAGCACAAACACACTTACTTAATTTAAACACTTTGTATATGTTCCTACACATGCAGTGGTGGGTTATTGCATGCCTGCTCATTTAGCACAGCACTAGCACAATTAAGATGGAGCACAGTCATTTTTGTCCTTCCTTTGTACGGTATTCATGTCTTCAAGCAGCAGGTAAAAAACATTCTGAAGGTTAACACCTATTCCATTTCATCTTTTTCCTCGTCCTTTCAGCAGGTTTGTTCAACTCTTGTTCATTAGCACGGCTCAGTCGACCGGTTCAGCTCCACTTTTCCCCCTTTTTCTACTGCACCTTAAAGAGTCAGATTCATTGTGATTAACCTTTTTTCTCTGTCTAAATAAAAGCTATTTTAATGGGAGAAAAGTGAAGTGTCAGACCAGGAGAAAGAACACTGTTTTAGAAATATATATCATGAACAGATCAACTATTAGTCCTGGGTCATATTTTTAATGTCTATGTGAGAGTGCATGAGTCTCACCAGTTAGGTATTTCTCTTTAGCCCGAGCTCGCTCATCAGCATCAAAATACCACACAGTAATAGCATACCTGCACAGAATTTTAACCACATCAGCATATTCATGTAGCACAAAATTGAATTGTTTGCTACAGTGTTTCTCTACCAGAGGTCCATAGATCCCTTGTGGTCTGTTGCGTAATTACAGGGGGTCTGTGGGATTGTTTCTGAAAATATTTAAAATATGTATAAGTGTTATTTTTCTTAAATATTTCAAAAATATATTTTGAATAAAAATTTTTAGGCCCATTAAATTTCAGAAAAGCCATTCAGAGTGATCATCATATTAAGTATAATATTAGCAATAAAATATTTGAACATTTTACTGCTTACCCCAGATTTAAAAATGTCTATAAATATTTATTTATATATATATACATACATATACATATATATACATATATATATATATATATATATATATATATATATATATATATATATATATATATATATATTTGAAATATATACAGTAACACTGAGGTTTAACATTGATGGGTATCAGTCAGAATACATTAGGGGTCCACGGGTGAAAAAAGGTTGAGAACCACTAGTTTACTACATATAATTTTAGGATATTAAGATTAAGATATTTAATGTACAGTAAGTACTAGCAGTTGCCATGGTAACTGACCGAGTGGCGTATGCAGGCTGGACCTCATGTGGGTTCCGTCTGTCTGACCAAAAAAACAGCAGTCTGTCAAATAGGGGCTCAATGTCAGCAAACTGGGCTTTGCCATCTGGAAAGATCCGTAAGATACCACCATGTTCCTGGGAGGAAAGATGATTTAAAGGGAATTATGAGGTGGCATTTGAAATGCAAGAAAATGCATTATGCTGAAATCCAAACTTAGCAAATGAATAACACTACTGGTCAGCAGATAAATAATTTATTAACACAAAGCTAAAAATTCAACTGATAATAAATACTGCACTGCATGTGGCTAAAAAGATCATTGTTACTTGAAATCAATATAAATATGCATTTGTCTCTCTCACACACTCAAACATATATATATATGAGGAGAACACAAGGAGGGTGGTTGGTGGAGGGAGACCCGAAATCAATGCTTTCTAACAGTCAGTCAGATCTGTGAAATGTCCTGATACACATGGTCAACATGGAACCTAGCCTGGAGCTTCCTGAAGCTGCCAATAAAGCACTCAAAGTCAGTCCCCCAGCCAATTAACAGGAGGATCAAACAGCTTCATCAACTTGACCTTAAAAATAAAAGCAGAAATCAACATAAATTTACTTTGTCAAGTTTCAGTAAATATGTAAAGGATATGCAAGTACCCAACCCTAGAATATGGCCTTCAGCAGCTTTGACTGATCAAGTACACTGGTTACAAGGTTAAAAACAGTAATATAATCAACCTCCCAGGACAATCCTTGTATTGAATTAAAACGTTAATTGGCAGTTTATTTTAATGATGTGCAAAAAACCGTCTATAATGTCAGCACTGACTAAAGATTTAAACAGTTTTTAAATATTGTCAAATAAAAAGAAAATGCTTGACTGGATTAATAGTCATCCTCTTTGCTGTGAAACCCCCAAGTAAGCTCTGTGCAAAGAATCTCCTTAAGAGGTCACACCATTTGTTAATAGAAGGCCACTTACATGCAATTAAAGTGTCATGTGATCTCAAAATAATTAGACTCGTTTCTGGAAGGCCCAGAGTGTGCTAGAGAACATCTTAACAAACAGCATCATGAAGATGGAGAGGCACCATTTAGGGTTGGGTTCTAAAGAAAAAAAATCTCAAATTTTTGAGAATCCCCATTATATCTATTATTTAACAATGGAAATAATATGGTACAACCGTGATGCTACCTAGAAGAGGCCAACCACCAAAACCATGTAATGAGGGCATTAGTCAGAGAAGTAAACAAAAGGCCAATGGGAACAGATTCACAGCAAGGATGGGAGAAAATGTCCAAAGCTTTATGAAAGAGTTCTATTATATTATAAGAAAGCTATTATATTATATTATAAAGCTATTATATTATAAGAAAGCTATTATTCCAGTGAGTACCTACCAAAAGTGGTCCAAAGAAGGACAACCGGTGAACCGGCGACAGGGTCATGGGCACCCAAAGCTTACTGATGCGAAGGCTAGTCTGTCTGGTCTGATCCCACAGAAGAGCTATTGTAGCATGAAAAAGTTAAAGCTGGCTATGATAGAAAGGTGTCATCGCAGCTTGCTGCTTATGGGGCTGCATAGCCGCAGCCTGGTCAGAGTCCATGCTGACTGCTGTCCACTCCCGAAAGCGCCTACAATGGGCACGTGAGCATCAGAACTGGACAATGGAGCAATGGAAGAAGGTGGTCTGGTCTGATAAATCATGTTTTATTTTACATAATGTGGCTGGCCGGGTGCGTGTGCATCGTTTACCTGGGGAAGAGATGGCACCAGGATGCACTATGGGAAGAAGGCAAGCCGGAGGAGGCAGTGTGATGCTCTGGGCAATGTTCTGCTGGGAAACCTCGGGTCCTGGCATTCATGTGGATGTTACTTTGACACATACCACCTACCTAAACATTGTTGCAGACCAAGTACACCCCTTCATGACAACAGTATTCCCTAATGGCAGTGGCCTCTTTCAGCAGGATAATGCACCCTGCCACACTGCAAAAATTGTTCAGGAATGGTTCGAGGAACATGAGAAAGACTTCAAGGTGTTGACTTGGCCTCCAAATTCCCCAGATCTCAATCCAATCGAGCATCTGTGGGGTGTGCTAGACAAACAAGTCTGATTCATGGAGGCCCCACCTCCCAACTTACAGGACTTACCTGTCAGTGGTTTTAATGTTATGGCTGATCAGTGTGTGTGTATAAATATAAAATACAAATACACAGTGGCTTGCAAAAGAATTTTTTTCTTCTGAATAATAAATGATTAATACACATCTGTTGAGGAAAGCCACAGTTTTTTCAACTCAAGAATAAAACCTTATATGTACAGTCAGGTCCATAAGTATTTGGACAGTGACAATTTTCGTTATTTTGCCTCTGTACACCACCACAATGGATTTGAAATGAAGCAATCAAGATGTGATTGAAGTGTAGACTTTCAGCTTTAATTCAAGGGGTTTAACAAAAATATTGCATTAACTGTTTAGGAATTATAGCCTTTTTTTTTTTACAGAGTCCCTCCAATTTCACAGGCTCAAAAGTATTTGGACAAACTAACAATTATAAATATTAGGATTATTTTATTACTTAATTACTTAATTATTTATTATCACTGTCCAAATTCTTATGGACCTGAGTGTGTAGACACACATACACACTCACTCACAATTCTTGCAAAAGAATTTTTTCTTCTAAATAATAGATAATCAATACACATCTGGTGAGGAAAGCCACAGTGAGGCCAACAGTCACTCTGAAGGAGTTACAGTGCACAGTGGCTGAGAGTGGAGTGAAAGCGCACCAGACAGCCATTTCAAGACTTCTATATAATTCAGGACTGTATGGGAGGGTGGCTAGAAATAAACCATTGATCAAGAAGAGCCATATGAAAACATGAGAGTGACCCAGTAAAGATGTTTATTTTTTGTTGTTGTTATAAGACCAAGACTGAGATACTGCATCATATTCTGGGGAAGATTTTCATCCTCAAAACCTGGACTTCTTATCAAAATTGAAGGGAGAATGAATGGGGCAAAATATAGTTCTTACAAGAGAACCTGCTTCAGTCTACTTAAAAAAAAAAAAAAAAAAAAAAAAAAAAAAAAAAAAAAAAAAAAAAAAAAAAAAAAAAAAAAAAAAAAAAAAAAAAAAAAAAAAAAAAAAAAAAAAAAAAAAAACTAAAGCTTGGAAGAAACTTCACCTTTTCAGTAGGACAATGGTCAAAAACAAGGTTAAAGCAATGGAGGAGTGGTTAAAAACAAAAAGTTAAATGTTCTACAGGGACCAAGTGTCAATGTCCAGATCTGAATCCCATTGAGAGTCTGTGGCATTGTTTGAAATTGCAGTCAACAAAGAACATTCAACCAACCTGAAGAACCTGGAGCAAGTATGCCTGGAAGAATGGGTGAAAATCTCTCCTAAACAGTGTGCAAAGCTGGAAGGAACTTACCCCAACAAATTTAAAACTGTTATTGCAGCAAAACATGGTTCTACCAAGTACTGAAGGGGTTGAATACATATGCAAGCAACATTTTTCAGTTTTTAATTTTTTTAAGATACGCTGACAAATAATAAATTTTGACTTATTTAACTAATTGAAACTTTACTTTAAGAGCATAGAGGGGATTGAATACTTTTTCAAGGCACTGTACATATATGTATGTGTGTACTCTTTTAGGTGTAATCTTTAAGTGGATTTGTGGAGAATGCTATTCATGTCTTACATAAAACCAAGCACATCTATTGTAAAATAAGGTGTACAGTTAAAAAAAATTCTCCTGATACTTAGGCCATGAACATTTGCTTTTTGCAGCCTTTAAAATTTATGATAATTTGCACGGTTTACTTAAAGAGCTGTAACTCAGAACTGTTGTAATGCATTTGCACAAAAATTATAAATGTTCTCAATTCAGAAAAAAATTAGGCATGGTGGCCCAGGATCTCAGGAATGCTGGATTAAATTTTTTCCCTCTTATTATTATTATTATTATTATTATTAGGGATTTAAGAATAAAGTGCCGGTACCCTACTGGTTATGTTCTGGTTCTTCTTCTTCTTTTTCTTCTTCTTCTTATTATGTGTCCAAACACAAATGCTTCTAACCTCTATTGTAATTGTTAGGATTTATAGGGGCCAAGCATCAGGTGGAGCCCTATTGTTTTTGTTAAGACTTTTCTTCTTATTTTTCTCCACTAAAACACACACAGAACACACATACTAGAGGGATACACAAGAAATTGAAAGGCTTGAGTCACTTCGGAGCCCATGCGGGATTCTAAGCAGAAATCAGTTTCTCAAAAGACTGTATTTTTACTAGAGTTCACTTCAGCAAAAAAGAATAGGAGAACTGCATGCCCTGGTGATAAGCTTGTTGTGCATGCACCGTCATATCACCCAATTTTGGTAAACTAAAACCAACTGACATCACACCTTTCCATGAATGTGAATCTGAAGAGCATTCTTTGTTATGCTCAGTATGCTCTGTACAGTAAACCTGACAGTGATTTGTGCCACTCACAGCATCTATGTTGCTCCTAAAATTATCGAGGTGATATTCACTGTACCTGAGGGATTAGGAGGGGTGAAATAGTGAACTGCAGTTCTATGAACACTGTGTAACCTCCAGGTCATTCAGAACCAGCACTGATCAGGCAGGAAGGTTACAGGTAACAACAGAACAACATGTATGACAACAGAATTTATAGCAAATATGTCGTATGTCATATGATCATTTCATGGCTTTGTTGCACGGTCTTGCCTTGCATGTGTACATGCGCAAGTATGTAGTTATTCAGGTGATATTCACCATTCCTGGCACTTATCTGGTGTTCATAGAATATCAGGTATATCATGTATATTAAGAGTGTTGTGTATATGTTAAATAATATTTAATTACCACAGTCTTCTTGTGCAATTTCAACACAGAGAAATGCAGAAAAATGTTACCAAAAACATACCTCCAATCTGTCATATTATGCCCAACGTACATTTGACACCATGTAGACCTAAACTATGTGAAACACTATATCTTAATGCCATTATTAATTTGGGATTTGCCTTGTCTAGTGATTTTACATACCTTGGCATTCCAGTCTTTATTTAAGTAATAAATGCATGTAACACATCTCCCGTCACCATTAGGGTTGTCCACATGCCGCACATATCCAGTGCCCTTGCCAGGGTAACAAGCTACCATTGCCTGAAAGGAAAGACAAAGAGCTGCCTTAGAAAAGTCAGCATGCATATCATCTACAGTATTGCAAAAGGTATTTTTTCTTCAAATTATCTTCAAGCTAAATTTAAATAATAAGAAAGTAAGCTATTAAAATATATATAATTCTGGGACTCTAGCAAACTCCAAATGGAAAAAACTTGGTGAATCTTCCCAGAAGTTGTCAACCTACCAAAATTCCTCCAAGAGTTCATCAACAACTTATCCAGGAAGTCATAAAAAGAACATCAAGACCCACAGAAGCCTCCCTGCCGTTTATTTATGGGGACACTGTTTAGAGCCCACCCAACACGTCAAATGGGGGGCACTCTAGTGCCTGCTAGGAGCCTGTGGGTGTGTCTCATACTGCCTCAGGCTTGCACGAGTTTGACTGAGCCCTTGTGAGTGTTGGAATGCAGGTCACAGTGCTGCATAGCCAGTCCGTTTGGCCATTTTGTTTCGTGAATCTGAGAACTGCACTCTCCTCTCTCAGCTGCCCCACAGAGTCGTCATTGTTTCCAGACCTTAGTGACTGTTTAAATGCTAACAACAAAATGGCTGGCAATTTCTCACTGGAACATCATTGGTGTGTCTGTATTCAGTGCTTGGGCAGCACAGGTGAGACCACCAGCAACGCTACACAGGCATTAAGAATAGGCATGTGAATGCTGTTGCTACAGGCACTGTACAGTGCATTAGGTGCTATGTTTTGCACATTACTATTCACTATCTCTGTGACCGCACCTGTGCGAGTTTGTAAACCTCACAATGCCAAAATCTAAACCAATAAAAACAAGCCAAATATGACCAATATACAACTAAACAAATCAAAGCACCTTCTTCAACAATGTATCTGAACTTGGACAAGCCAGCGGCAATATTTCTTTGAAAATACTCTGATTGCTGGAGTGAAATCCTAAATATTTAGTTTTAGTTTTTGATTAAATTGGTGGCCCCATGTGGAAGCGGGGGTGTTGTTGAGCGCTGGTTTGTGAATGGAGGGCAGAGCTGGAGAAAGTGAGTGGTAAGGATCACACACCTATGCAGAATTTGGTTAACAAGTGTTCTGTGTTTCAGTGAGCGGCAGCAAGGATAAAGAGGGGAGAGATGAGAGCCACGAGGGAGAGCTGAGCAGCACAGAGCCATGTGTGCGTGCAGGTGTGCTATAAAACCGCTGAAAAGCAAAAATAAAGCAAAGAGCGAAATAAAGATGCTATTTGAGTTTTCCCAAGCATGCCTCCCGTGTCCTCATTCCCGTCCCAACCCAGAAAAGTGTCTCACCGGTGCCGAAACCTGGGATTTTGAGGAATATTCGCCGTCATGGAGTCCTCGCCACTCACTGAGATTGTCAAGACCCTCGCCAGCATCTACCAGATGCAACTCCAGGCCCTCCTCGAGCTGTGCATGGAGCTGGAGCAGCGCTTCCAGGCTCTGCTCCAAGTTCAGGCAGAGGACTGGCAGGTGCTATGGAGCCTGGTCCAACCTGCGGGTACTCCAGCAGCAGCCCCGGGGCCGCCGTGGCCATGCCCCATGTCACGCTCTCGAAAATGGGACTGCAGGATGATCTGGAGGCATTCGTTGAGCTCTTCAAGTGTGTCACAGAAGACCAGCTTGCAGCCCAACAGCTTCTGGTCACAAATTTGCTGGAGTACCTGGACCTAAAGCAGGCCATTTTGGAAGGGGTCAACCGCACACCCGAACAGCACCGTCAGCGCTTCCACTCGGTGCTCAGTGTGCTTGGCCGCCCATTTGCATTTGCCGAACAGCTCCAAGACACCTGTCAAAGGTGGCTGCTGGAAGAGGAGCACGGCGCCAAGGACGTGGTCAACCTCATGGTGCTGGAGCACTGGATGGCGTCATGGATCTAGTGCCACTGTCACCGGACGAGGCGGTCCAGCTGGCGGAGGACCACTTGGCGGCGCATCCGGGGGCAGGCAAGCCCCTCTCTTCTCCCTCCTGCGCTCTCTCTCACTTGTGTTCTTCCCCCTGTTCTCACCACCCTGCCCCTGTCCCTGCACCACGGAAACAAGGGCAGATTCCCTTGACTTGTTGAAGGTGAGGCATTGGGAAATGCATGATAGGTGAAGGAGAGGTGTGTGCATGGGGATGTTCACAAGTATCTGCTGGTGCCAGTCACAATCCAATTCTTGGGACAAAAACATACTATAGAGGCGGTGGTTAGTTCCCACCTCACCCATCCACTGAATTTGGAAACAAATGGACCAGCTTTTCAGACACTGTTGAGGGGAATGTGTGTGAATGGGTTCTGCAGCAGTGTAGCATGGTGTGGGAGGGGCACAGCGTTGGCTGGGGAGGTGTTGCCTGGGCTGTCAGCATTATATTAGCCGAGCATTCGCAGCGATGTTCGCAGCTGTTGTGTGGCATGTCGCGAATGTCAGCTTGTGCCATCGAGGTCCCCGTCGAAAGAATTGGTATGGACCTCGTCGGGCCATTAGAACGGTCTTCATGAGGGCATCACTTTCTATTAGTTTTTAGTGAACTACACAATGTGATACCCGGAAGCAGTGCCTATCTGCAACATTTCAGTACACAGTGTTACGGAGGCACTCTTCCATGTTATCTCCCGAGTCGGGATCCTAAAAGAAATCCCAACTCACCAGGGCACGTCCTTTATGTCACACACTTCGCAAACTGTATCAATTTTTTTGGAGATTAAACCGATTTGCACCAGCATTTACCATCCGCAGATGGATGGGCTGGTCGAAGGGTTTAATCAAACACTTAAGAATATATTTCTTAAGTTTGTTCATGACGATGATTGGAATTGGGACAAGAGGCTTGAACCCCTGTTATTTGCAGTTCGAGAGGTCCCGCAAGCCTCCATGGGGTTTTCCCCATTTGAATTATTGTACAGGCACAAGCCTCGTGGCGTCTTAGACCTTCTAACAGCAAAAGTGAAATTCAATACATTCTGGACCTGAGGGCAAAACTCCACACCTTGAGTCACCTAACACAGGAGAATTTGCGTCAGGCCCAAGAACGACAGTCCTGACTGTATGACAGGGGTAATCAACTACAGCAATTTTCACAGGGAGATAGAGTGCTTGTATTATTACCCACATCGTGCTCCAAATTGCTCGCCAAGTGGCAAGGGCCCTTCGAGGTCACACGGCGAGTCAGGGACATTGACTGTGAGGTAAGGCGAATAGATAGAGGCATGGCGTGGCAAATTTACCACCTCAATATCCATAAACCATGGAGAGAGGTGGTCCCTGTGGCTTTGGTGACGGTCGTTACAGAGAGGGAGGAGCTAGGACCGGATGTAATTCTAAAAATGGCGGCTCAATCCACCCTGGTCCCTTGTGGAGACCACCTCTCACTGTCCCAAATCATAAAGGTTGCCAAGTTGCAGGTGGAATTTTCCAGTGTTCTCGCCCCTACCTGGTTGCACTAATCTCACAGAGCACCACACTGAGACGTCCCCGGGTGGTGGTACGCAGCTCCCCCTATCGTTTGCCTGAGCACAAAAAAAGTGGTTCAGGAGGAGCTCACAGCCATGCTTGATATGGGGGTAACTGAGGAGTCCCACAGTGACTGGTCCAGTCTAGTGGTCTTGGCTCATAAGGCTGATGGTTTGGTCCAGTTTTGTGTGGACTTTTCCACTCCATTAGCATTACACCAGTTCATGACCCTTCCTTTTGGGCTGTTCGGAGCCCCAGTGAGATTCCAGCGACTCATGGACAGAATCCATAATTCTCCGCCGTTGCCTATTTAGATGACATTATTATTCATAGTAATGATTGGCAGCAGCACATGCAGCATCTGAGGGCTGTCTTGACATCGTTGAGATAGACAGGACTCAAAGCAAACCCAAAGAAGTGTGCGACTGGATGGGTGGAAGTATGGTATCTGGGCTTCCCCTTGGGCCATGGGCAGGTGTGTCCCCAAACTGATAAGACAGCAGCAATTGTGACCTGCTCAAGACCCGAGACCAAAAAGGAGGTGAGACAGTTTCTGGGGCTGGCTATTATTGTAGGTTTGTGCCTAATTATTCAGATGTCACCGGCCCACTGACTGATCTTACTAAAAAGGTGAGATGGAGATGTGCCAACAGGCTTTTATTCAGTTAAAAGCTGCACTCTGTGGCCAACCACTCTTACATTCTCCTGACTTCTCTCTCCCTTTTTGTTTTGCAGATGGACACGTCGGACAGAGAGTTGGGGCCGTGTTGTCCTAGGTGGTGGAGAGGGAGGAGCTGTACATCAGCAGCTCTCAGTGCGAGAGAGTAAGAACAGCATGATTGAGAAGAAGTGTCTAGCCATCAAATGGGCGGTCCTCACCCTCTGAAACTATCTGCTGGGATGAGCCTTCACCCTCTGTTCAGACCACGCCCCGCTCCAGTAGCTCCACCGCATGAAGGATGCCAACGCACAAATAACTCCTAGGTATCTGGCACTTCAGCCATTTAAATTCGAGGTGGTCCGCAGGCCGGGGGTGCAGATGGCTGTGGCAGATTACTTCTCTCAGCACGGGGAGTCGGCAGCAGGCCAGATGGCTCCCCAGCCTGAGTCGGGCGATGGGGGTATGTGGAAGCGGGGGCGTGGTTGAGCACTGGTTTGTGAATGGAGGGCGAGCCAGAGAAAGTGCAGAATGTGCGGAATTTGGCTAACGAGTGCTCTGTTTCAGTGAGCAGCGGCAAGGATAAAGAGAGGAGAGATGAGAGCCACGAGGGAGAGCTGAGTAGCACAGAGCTGTGTGTATGCATGTGTGCTATAAAACCGCTGAAAAGCAAAAGTAATGCAAAAGCGAAATAAAGACGCTATTTGAGTTCTTTCAAGCCTGCCTCCCATCTTCCCATCCCAACCCAGGAAAATGTTACAATCCCTTTCTGCCAGAGCCCGGGCTACAGCCCAGGTTAGTCTGTGTATAAATTGGACCCTATGTAAATGCATTATAATGTTAAATAATGTGCATTTTATGTAATTTTCAACAACCAGAAAATCCTTTTTTTTAATCCCAGGCAAATGCTGAGTAACTTTACTGCGATCGTAAACTCTGATTCTTGATGTCTGCTCAATAATCACATTTAGATGATGCTTTGCTGAGACATAAATAATTTAATAGTAGTTAAAAAAAAAAACAAGCAGCATGATAGTCAGCTGCACTGACTAGACTCATGTGGTCCATGCTGTTATGGTAAAGTACACACTTTAACCAGAGATTGTTTACAGAGTGACAGCTGTTCCGAGATTGCTCCAGCTCTATTAACCACTTATTAAAATAAGTATAGTATTAAAAATAACCAAATAACCTAAAAATAACAGAATAGCTTTGAAAATACTTTTACAATAACATTCCTAATTTGATCAAGTAACAATGTTAACTACAGCTAAGGAAACAGACATAGCCTCAAACTAACCAAGTTCTATCATTATAAAAATATTACTGTTCACAGTCACAAATCCAATTGCTAAATCAACAATACACAAAGTCACACATACTACCAAATAGTAGTGGGTGGTATGGATAAAATTTTATATCAAGAAAAGCTTGAAATGATCATGGTATTAATACAATTCATGGTAAGATATGAGGTCCATTTAACTTCAAAAAGACCATATTTATTGACAGAATAATAAAAATATAATATTTGATATTGAATATATATAATAAAATAATATATTTGTATTGTATGGAAAAATATATACACAATGCACACCAAAAAAATTTGACTGACTAAACTCATACATTTAGTCAAGCATTTTTCTCAATTCTTATACAAGAAAATCTGGAAAGAAAAAATAAGTAAGTGCTTTATTCTGGTCAGGGTCACAGGAGATCCAGAGCCTACTACAGGAACACTGGGTGTGAGGCAGGAACCCTGGAAGGGAAACTATTCAATTGCAGAACACCATGAACACACACATTCGCACCCACGGGTAATTTAACATACCAGCATGTTTTTGGGAGGTGGGAAGAAACTGGAGGAAACCCACAGTAACCCAAAAAATAAAACACAACAGGTTTAGCACTGTTTCTGAAATGCACTCGCTGTTTATTTATGAAATTATGAAATGGTGCTGAGCATCTTTAAAAGTGATTATAGCTATGAACAAATCATTAGTTATCGAAATGCTTACTGTTTAAAAATGATGATTGAAAATGATGGCTGAAGCCCATCCACCTCAAGGTTCAATGTTTTATGCATGCTGAGACGCCTTTCCGCTCATCACGTTTGTAAAGAGTGATTATTGGAGTTACTATATCCTTCCTTGCAAACAATCTGGCCAGTTTCCTCTGACCTCTTTTATCAACAAGGGGTTTCTACCCACAGAACTTTCACTCACTCAATGTTTTTTGTTTTTCACATCATTCTGTGTAAACTGTAGAGACTGATGTGTGTGAAAATCCCAGGTGATCAGCAGTTTCTGAAATACTCAAACCAGCCCTTCTAGTAATATCCATGCCACGGTTAAAATCAGAGAGATCACACTTTTTCCCCATTCTGATGTTTGATGTGAATATTAACTGAAGTTCTTGACCTGTATCTGCATGATTTTTGCATTGTGCTGCTGCCACGTGATTGGCTGATTGGATAACTGTATAAATGAGCAGGTGTACAGACATTCCTATTAAAGTGCATGGTGAGTGTATCTCCCACAAAGTAAATGCTGATTAGCAATGCATTACACTTTTGTACAATTACCTCATTTTATTAAATCTGTTACTAAGGTAAATTCTGTTACCAGAATCAGCAATTCTGTTTTAAAGTTTTTACATCAAACTGATAACAATGATTAATAATTTTATGATATAATTTCTTTTTCGTCTTCTATATCTGCATGATAGTAAGCATTTTGCTGCTGCCACATGATGGACAGATTGGCAAATTGCATGAGTTTATAAACAGGTGTTCCTAAGGTGTTGTGTGCCATATACACATTATACGTACACACGTACAACGTACAAGTATTCAGACCCCTTTCAGTTGTTGCACAGTTTGTATTATATTGTATTATAGATTTAATTTAAATGCATTAAATTTATTTTTTGGCCATTATTCTATAAACCATTATGATGAAGTGAAAATGTCTTTTTTAAGAGAGATTTTTGGCTAATTTATTACAAATCAAGAACTGAAATCTCTCATTAAAAAAATAAAAATCCTTTATATACAGTCAGGTCCATAAATATTTGGATAATGACAAAGTTAATTATTTTAGCTGTCTCCCAAAGTATACTGGAGTTGAAATTAAACGAATATGAGCTCAAAGTGCAGGCGTTCAGCTTTATTTTGGTGATATTTACATCCAAATGGGTAAATGGTATAGGAATTACAGCACTTTTATATGTAGTCCCCTCCCCCCCTTTTTTTAACAATTTGACAATGGGCTACTCAGCTGTTCCATTGCCAGGTGCATGTTATTCCCTTATTATTTCACTTAATAAGAAAGAAGATAAAAGTCTAGAGTTGATTTCCTGCGTTGATTACGTTTGGAATCTGTTGCTGTTAACTCTCAATATGAAGTCAATATGAAGAGCTGTCACTCCAAGTGAAGCAAGCCATTATTAGGCTGAAAAAATTAAAAGAAACCCATCAGAGCAATAGCAAAAACAATAGGTGTGGCCAAGTAGTCACATCACATGACAAAAGCAGCAGGATGAATTCTGAAGTGTACAGCACTATATTATCTGCTCACATTCAGCCAAATGCTTCACAACCCATTAGACAGTGCTTCACAGTACAGATGGATAATGGCCCGAAGCAAACTTCGAAAGTAATCCAAGGCATTTTAAAGGCAAAAAAGTGGAATGTTCTGCAATGGCCAAGTCATTCACCTGATTTTAATTCAATTGAGCATGCATTTGAGCAATTTAAGCATATTAAGCCTATTGTGTCTACTGTACAGTGTTAGATATTCTCTCTTATTATTATTATTTGTAAATTTTATTATTATATGTCTTGCCATCTTATTGGTATGTGCGTTCTGGAAGCTTCATACCAAGTCAAATTCCTTGTGTGTGTGTGAGCACACTTGGCAATAAAAGCTTATTCTGATTCTGATTTCACTTGCTGAAGGCAAAACTAAAAGCAAAACGCCCCAAGACCAAGCAGGAACTGCAGACAGCTGCAGTAAAGGCTTGGAAGAGCATCGCCAGGGAAGAAACCCAGTGTCTAATGAGGTCTGTAAATACCCACAAAGTAAATATGAAAGTCTGATATTAATGATTTAATGTCATCTCCAGTGTACTGTGGTAGAGAGCTAAAATAACAGTAACTTTGTCAATGTCCAAATATTTATGGACCTAACTGTATATAAATACACAGTGCCCTCCAAAAGTACTGGAACGGCAAGGCCAATACTTTTGTTTTTGTTATACACTGAATACATTTGGCTTTGAGATCAAAAAATTAATATGAGATAGATCAGAATTTCAACTTTCATTTCCTGACATCTAGATGTGTTAAACAACTTAGGACATGGCACCTTTCTCCCTTCAGTCTCCTCTTCAGGAGGTGAACTATATGCTCAATTGGGTTAAGGTCTGGTGATTGACTGGGCCAGACTAAAACCTTACACCTTTTTCCCCTGATGAAGTCCTTTGTTGTGTTGGCAGTGTGTTTTGGGTCATTGTCTTGCTGCACGATGAAGTTCCTCCCAATTAGATTGGATGCATTTCTCTGTAAATTGGCAGACAGAATGTTTCTGTAGACTTCCGAATTCATTCTGCCGCTACCATCATGAGTTACATCAATAAAGATTAGTGAGCCAGTTCCAGAAGCAGCCATGCAAGCTCAAGCCATGACACTACCTCCACTGTGCTTGACCAAAGAGTTTGTATATTTTGGATCATAAGCAGATCCTTTCTCCACATTTTGGCCTTTCCATCACTTTGGTGGAGGTTAATTCTGGTTCCTGGAGCCACTTTTGTGGCTCATCTCTGTATTACTTTTTGTGAATTCCAATCTGGCCTTCTGATTCTTACTGCTGATGAGTAGTTTGCATTTTGTGGTATAATCACTATATTTCTGCTGTCAAAGTCTTCTTCAAATGGTGGATTGTGATACCTTCAACCATGCCCTGTGGAGGTTGTTGGTCATGTCACTCACTGTCGTTTTTAGGCGTTTTTCTTCACAGCTCTCACAATGTTTCTGTGATCAACTGCTGTTGTTTTCCTTGGCCGACCTGTTCCATGTCTGGTTGTTAGAAACCACTGGTGTACTTTCTTTTTCAGGGCATTACAAAATGTTCTATTGGCTATGTCCAATGCAATGTGCAATGGCTTTGATCGATTCTCCCTCTTTTCTTAGCTTCAAATTGGCTAGCTTTTCTCCCATAGACAGCTCTCTTTTGAACAACAATTGCAGTCTTCACAGGTGAAACCCAGTGCTAAAATCAAAAGTAGACATCCAGAGCTATTAATTGTTTAAACAATCAATCTAATCGGGGTCATCTGAGCAACAAGAAACACCTGTCAATCACATGTTCCAATATTTTGATTACTTGAAAAATGGGCAGGTTTAAACAAAAGATGTCATGTTCTAAGTTGTTTAACACATCTAGATGTAAATATCCAGCAATGAAAGCTGAAATTCTGATCTATCATCTCATATTCATGTTTTGATCTCAAACCCAAATGTCTTCAATGTATAGCAAAAAGAATTGGCTTTGCCGTTCCAATACTTTCGAAGGGCCCCGTATATACACACACACACTATATGGCCAAAAGTATGTGGACACCCCTTCTAATTACTGAGATCAGGTCTTTTAGCCACATCCATTGCTAACAGCTGCAAAAAAGAATCAAGCAATCCATACAATCTACATAGACAAACAGTAGCAGAAGAATGGGTCATTTTGAAGAGCTCGGTGACTTTAAATGTGGCACTGTCCTAAAATGCCACCTAGGCCCAATGCCAAGCATCGACTGGTGTGATGTAAAACATTAAAAAATTCCACTGGACAGTGGAAATGTGTTCTCTGGAATAATGAATCATGCTTCACTATCTGGCAATCTGATGGATGAATCTGGGTTTGGTGAATGCCATAAGAATACTACCTACTGGAACACACAGTGCCAACAGTACAGTTTGGTGGAGGAGGGAGAATGGTCTGGGGCTGTTTTGCAGGGTTTGGACTTAGACTTAGTTCCAGTGTAGGGTAATGTTAAAGACATTTAAGACAACTGCATGCTCCCAACTATGTGCCAGCAGTCAGGGGAAAGCCCTTTCCTGTTCCAGCACGACTGTACCCCGTGCACAAAGCGAGGTCCATAAGACATGGTATGCACAGAGCCCTGACCTCAAACCCACAGAACACCTTTGGGATGGATTGGAACGTTGATTGCAAGTCAGGCCTTCTCATCCAACATCAGTGCCAATTCTCTTTTGACAGAAAGGGCACAAATTCCCACGGACACACTCAAAAACCTAGTAGAAAGCCTTCCCCAAATGGCTGCTATTTGCTATTGTATCAATTATTTTCAGTAATGCCACAGCAGCCCTACTGTTGTAGTGGACTATTTTATCATTGTTACGTAGTGACAACTGTGTAAAGGCAGATCGGTCAAGCAAGGCAATCAAGCGATAGGCTACTGTGTAGAAAGGAAGGTCATCAGTATGATTTTCTGGTTGCTGACTTTTTTCAGTTAGAAGAGAATGCTGCTATGTAGGCTCAACAGACCGTACATGATGCTATCACCAATGTTCCTTTATAAAATAGATAGTTTCAGTTCTAAAATATAACTGGCTAAACCGTGTTCAAAGCCATTGTATAATCCTCAATATACACACATCAGTGATCGTATTGCATTAATTGAATTCTTTATTAAAGTGGCAGGGTTTAATCCAATAAAACTGTTGCACATAAGCTAGTCATAGAATACCCTAGTGTTAGCCTGTTATGTTGCTTAGGAACCAAAGCTCAATGTTAGTCATCTACATTACATGGCTTAAGAATTGTTTAGTATATTACACTGTACACTGTAATTGTTTAGTATATAATACACTGGATTTTATAATATCTGTTGTCATTTTATAAAGCAAATAAGCTGCTCGAGGCTTACAGGATTTGATCTTGGGCATGGGTGAAATGAACGGGGGCCCCACTCCTGTTTTTTGCCTCGGGCCCCAAATTCACTAAATCTGCCTCTGTGTGTAAAGCATCAGTCAGTTTTTAAGTGCAGCCATTACTTCATTCATTTCATAGATTTTGCTGTTGTCTGTTTAGTAATTGGGAATTAAATATTTAGTACACAATATTCAATATCTGTATAAGCAAATTTGTTCCTTCTCACTACAACACACATTATAGCACACATTTTGGTCACTATATCATTTACTCACAGCTTAGCTTTTCGAAAATGTTTTTTTATTCCCTTATTCTTCTGTAGACTCACCATGCTCTGTGTGTGTGCATGAGGTCATGTGTAATATCATCCAAAGACATTGCTCACAGTAAATGGGGGAGTAGGTGTGCACCGTTTTCTGCAATGGTTTCCCATGTGCAAATGCTGCAGAATCGATGCTGTTTGAGGGTGTTTTCACACTTGGTCCGTTTCAGTGCTCCATGTGGTACCAGATCCATGACTCAGCATTTTTGCGCATATATGACCACAACGAATGAACTCATACCCCTCTAAAGTGACTCACAAGCAAACCGTACTCAGCCCACCTTCAGAAGTGATCTGACTACGATTCATTTATGGTTCATTTTGTGGTCCACCTGATTTGTGCATTGTGAAAACAAAGTGGTTTCAGAAAAACAACTCTATGTGTGATGATTTTAATACGATTTTTGTGTGCAGTCCTATTAGAGACTGAGGTTTGTTAAAGTTGGCCAACTATTTTGCAAAATTAATTTCAGCAGTTAAAAGATATTGAACAGTAGGAAACATCTCGAACTATTTTGGTAGAGTTTGTGCAATAGCTGTCTGCCAGTGTTCTTTGGCGTTAATATAAAGTTTAAAGATAAGCTTCTTGATCCAGGACTGCTGTGTCATACTGTCATGATAGTCTACATTCATCGACATGCCTTAAAACTGTGAAAGCATCGCTCTAAGTGTTATAATATTAATGTAGTGCCTGGCAGAGAAACTTATGTCTGTTACTCACTTTTGTCCTTCCATTTATCCTGTAGTTTCCCAGTTTTCCATTGCAGTGTCGGACAATATCGTCCATGCGGCTCATTAGGACAGCTATCTTCTCACATCCAGGCTCCTTTCCCTCGATCCAAGTGATCTTATCTCCTCTTATGTCCTTAGTTGAGTCACTTCTTTGACTGACCAATTGTCCATCTGTAAATTCTCCAGAGATGTAGAGAGCACGAACCTCTTCTAACACACCAAGTCCAAGTTCTTCACCAAGGAAGTTGTTCACAACACAGATGCCATGCTTGTTCATACATGGGCCTATATATTCTGTGGCCAGTTTTTGCTGAGGAGACACAGTCTGCCCGTTGGAAGTATCATCAGCAGTCTGTTGAGGGTCACATGCGCTCACGGTTCCTGACACAGGCTTGAGCAGTGGGGCACTTCTTCCAGTGTCCACATGTGGTTTGGAAGACCCAGTTGACTTTTCTGAGACTGTACAGCTCTTCTGCTGTTTCTGCAGCGGTTCCGGCTCCTTCTTGACGTTATCTCGGCAAAGTTGAGCCGAGTGTGTGTGTGGTGTGTGGTCGGGGTTGCTTTCGGCCTGCTTGCAGACCTGCTTGTGCTTCTTCCAGTCCTGTTTCTGGTGATCCTTGCTGCAGTAGAAAGAGCTGCGACAGCGACCACACTTCATAAGGTTCTCCATTTTACCACAAAGCTCACAATACTGCCGATCTTGGTCTGTATCTGGCCCTGCACCTTCCCGTGTGCGTCCTTCCATGACTCCACACCAGCTGTTGTTTTACTTCTGGATCGGAGGCTGTTTCCTCTTCGCTCCAACTGTAGCGGCCAAGTTACAAACTCAAACCCGCTACATCGCGTCGCTCCGCCGGACTCGCGCTGCTGAGCTCCCGGTAAATAAAACAGCAGAAAATCAGGCGCTTCTCTTCAGCTTTTTAACCTTTCCCCGAGTCCCGCGGTACACACACACATGGCGCCGGTGGCTGTTCCTCTATTTTCATAGCTACACGTCCGCCTAAAGCCTGCCTCGTGACGTAGCGCACTGAGGGCAGGACGGCGAGTCAGGCAGCCGAGCGGCTTTAATAAAGGCTTTAATAAAGGCTTTAATAAAGGCTGTAATACAGTGATTATGCGCCTAATTAGCGACCCTGCGCTGGTCCTGGAGCTTGGGGCACTTTCAGGCCAGGCTCTGTATCGATACTTGTGTTGTTTTCCTGTAATGAAACCCTTAAATGGTGCAGACAGATGTTTGTAAGCCGGTAAAGAAAGTAGCATATTATATCACAGACTATTCTTCAGATAAGAAAATGAATGCTTATATATAGTATGTGGACATCCCTCCTAATTATTGACTTCAGGTGTTTTAGCCACACACAATACAACAGGTTCATAAATCACATGTCCATGCAATCTCCAGAGACAAACTCTGGCAGCAGACTGGGTCATACTGAGGAGCTCTGTGACTTTACT
>CM040464.1:24831953-24908329 GCA_022758105.1 Pangasianodon gigas | reverse complement strand
ATGGCCAGACTGGTTCGAGCTGACAGAAAGGATACAGTAACTCAGATAACCACTCTGTACAATTGTGGTGAGCAGAAAAGCATCTCAGAATGCGCAACACGTCGAACCGGATGGACTACAACAACAGAAGACCACGTCAGGTTCCACTTCTGTCAGCCAAGAACAGAAAGCTGAGGCTGCAGTAGGCACGGGCTCACCAAAACTGGACAGTTGAAGACTGGAAAAATGTAGCCTGGTGTGATGAAGCTTGATTTCTGCTGAGGCACTCAGATGTGAGGGTCAGAATTGGGTGCAAACAGCATGAATCCATGGACCAGCCTGCCTTCTGTCAACAGTCCAGGCTGGTGGAGGTGGTGTAATGGCGTGGGGAATGTTCTCTTGGCACACATTGGGCCCATTAATATCAATCACTCATCACTTGAATGCCATAGCCTATTTGAGTATTGTTGCTCATCATGTGCATCCCTTCATGGCCACAATTTGCCACCTTCTAATGGCTACTTACACCACGTCACAAAGCAAAAGTCGTCTCGAACTGGTTTCTTGAACATTACAATGAGATCAGTGTTCTTCAGTGGCCTTCCCAGTCACCGGCTCTGAATCCAATAGAACACCTTTGGGATTTGGTAGAACGGGAGATTCACCAGATGAAAGTGCACCTGAAAAATCTGCAGGAATTGTGTGATGCAATCATGTCAATATGTCTCAAAGAAATGTTTGCAACATCTTGTGGAATCTCTGCCATGAAGAATTGAGGCTGTGTTGAGAGTAAAGGGAGGCCCTATCCAGTTAGTATTAGTATAGTGTTCCTAATAAAGTGCTCCGTGAGTGTATATGTTTGTTTGTATGTATGTATGTATCTGTGTGTGTTGGGGGGGGATATCTGTGTGTGTGTGTATGGGAGTGTACGTATGTATGTATCTTTGTGTGTATATAGCTGTGTGTGTGTGTGTGTGTTTGTTTGGGGGGGGGGGGGGGGGTGTATACTATGTGTCTGCATGTGTCTGTCTGTCTGTCTGGCTGGGTGTGTGTCAGTGGTTCCCAGACTTTTTTGGGCAAACAACCCCAAATGGATATTATGAATTTCCTGTGACCCCAAGTCTACTTTTTTAAATTCCACATTTATAATATAGGACTACTGAAACATTTGAACATTTTATTATGTTAGTAACATTTTGTGTGTGTAACGGAAGTGACAAAAGACCGAAGGAATATATCCCCTGTGCTGCTTTACCAGTCTAGTGGGAAGTGTTGTGTTGTTATAGGAAATAATCCACCTTGGGGTGGTGTGAAACAGTATTATATACACACACTTACTATGTACCTTATGTACATATAAAAGCGATATGTTCTAGACGGCACGTCAGAGCCAAAATTTCCCAGTCCAGCAGGTTTCCAGGTCAAAGTGTAAAATGTTTAACGATTTAATTTCACAGTGATGTTAAATACGCTGATGAGCTCTGGCTCTCTTTAAACCTTTCCACTGGTGTCAAGGGCTCCATCTCAAAATCGAAAATGGTGTCTATATTTACTAATTTAAATATATATTAATCTAGAAAATACAGATGTAGAATCCAGAAACGTAGGTTTGAAGGCAACATGAGAGGTTTATAAAATACAAACACTAATAAGAAAACCAGTTAGTGTCAGTACTCAATAACGGTCTAGAATAGTGTATAACGTATGTGATTTGAGACACAGCACTAGTTTATTTAGCAGAGGTAGATGGATAGGGAGATTTGTCCATTTTTGTGAAAAAGACTTTAATAGTTATGGCTTGTCTGAATGTGACTCTGAATGTGGCATTTCAAATTAGCACACAAAATCCGTCTTTGATATTTCTAGTATTAATCTGTAAAGTAATTGACTGAAACAGAGGAGGAGATTGTGAGTTTCTCTCAAGACTCTATTTGTAAATCAAGCCACTCCACATGGGATCACGACCCATAGTCTGGGAACCCCTGGTGTGGGGTGTGTGTGTGTGTGTGTTAGTTAGTCAATGTGGTTGCTTTATGTTTATTGCAGAGGTCATGAGGCGTACCTGAGGACAGGGCCAGATTATGACTTTGAGCATTACAGACAGCTGGTTCACGAGATCACCAAAGCATTCTGTGGCATCTCCAAAGAGGTGCTGGAGATTAAAGAGCGCCTTCATCAAGATTTCAACCGACCAGATCTCTCTGAACATATCGAGAAGCTGCAAATCAAAGAGAAACAGAAACTAGAGTTGGTGTGTATTTGGAGTAAATTGTTTGTTACTCGAGTTGCATGATGCTCAAGTAATATTTCAGTGATTTTTTTTTTAAAGCAAGCATTTATTTTGTAATTAATATTTAAACATGACATGACAACTTTGGAATTTATAACACAGAGTGGGGGAGAGCCGGCACACTCGTAACAAATCTAAATGCACGCTGCAACTGTGACTTCATTACATATACTGATCAGCCATAACATTAAAACCACCTGCCTAATATTGTGTAGGTCCCCCTTGTGCCACCAGAACAGTTCTGACCCGTCGAGGCATGGACTCCACAAGACCTCTGAAGGTGTGCTGTGGTATCTGACACCAAGACGTTAGCAGCAGATCCTTTAAGTCCTGTAAGTTGTGAGGTGGGGCCTCCATGGATCAGACTTGTTTGTCCAGCACACCCCACAGATGCTCGATCGGATTGAGATCTGGGGAATTTGGAGGCCAATTCAACACCTTGAAGTCTTTGTCATGTTCCTCGAACCATTCCTGAACAATTTTTGCAGTGTGGCAGGGTGCATTATCCTGCTGAAAGAGGCCACTGCCATTATGGCAGAAGAACATTGCCCAGAGCATCACACTGCCTCTGCCAGATTGTCTTCTTCCCATAGTGCATCCTGGTGCCATCTCTTCCTCAGGTAAGCAGCGCACACGCACCCGGCCGTCCACATGATGCCCACATGGGATTGGACCAGATGGACTAGCCTTTGCTCCCCATGTGCATCAGTGAACCTTGGGCGCCCATGACCCTGTCGCTAGTTCACCTGTTGTCCTTCTTAGGACCAGTTTTGGTAGGTACTAACCACTGCATACCGGGAACACCCCACAAGACCTGCCGTTTTGGAGATGCTCAGATCCTTACACTTGCCCATTTTTCCTGCTTCCAACACCTCAACTTTGAGAAATGACAGTTCACTTGCTGTCTAATGTATCCCACCCCTTGACAGGTGTAACAAGATAATGTTGTAACAAGATAATCAATGTTATTCATGTCACCTGTTAGTGGTTTTAATGTTATGGCTGATTGGTTTATGTACACAAGTGCATCACTTCTCCTTGTCTGTCTGAAAAAAGCAGCAGGATTGATCCACTCATGGTGGAGATATTTGTGAAAAACCCATACCCACATTCTGCAATATGGATGAAAAAAATTGACAGAAGCAACCTGGTCACTTTTAACACCTGGTCACAGCATTAAATGCTGTGTCAGAATCATGTGTGAGTAATTACAATATACAATAACAGTTTGTAGGTTTTCTGCCACACAAAAGTCTTCGGGACAGAGGAATTTACAGATATAAAAAGTCTATATACCCCTGTTACAAGGTATAAGGTGAGGTAAAAAAATTAAACAAAGATAAATCATGATGCACGTTTTAATGTGATATAGCAACCAACAAAAATCAAGTGAAAAACATAGGTTTTAGGGAAGAAAAAGAAAAAACTTTTCCAAAATTTTGCAAAAACCTGGTTTTCAGATTTACAGTAAATTGTAAATCCATATTCACTTGTTTTGGCATATTTTTATGTTTGTAAAATACTTTGTAAAATAAATGAATGAAACAACGGAGGAGATCAAGAGTTTCTCTCATGACCCCATTTGTAATTCAAGTGAACCCACATGGGGTCATGACCCCTAATTTGACCCTGGACTAATGTCTTGTGTTTGATATTCAACAGGTATAGTTTTCAAAATAGCAGATGTAGCTATACTATAGTTTCAATACTTGAGGACATTAAAAATCTTTGTGTGATAATATCTTTATTGTGATATATGATCTAAGTCATTGTGCATTTTGCTGAAGTTTGTTAGAGCTGTGTGGCTGAAGGAAGTTTTCTTTCTTAAAGTTACGCACTTGCGTTCGCTAGGCTAGTAAATCCATTCAGAACAGAGTGGTAGGAATTTTGACTATTAAAAATCTTTCTTACAGACAGCAAAATTACAGCTAGCGAAGCAGAGTGCACAAGATCATCCAGAAGATCAGAGCTATCAGGAGAAGGTCCAGGAGATCAAACAGGAGTAAGAATGGCACTATCTCATTATTCCTTATTAATCAATATACAGCCACCTTTACCATACCATTGTTAAAATCCAGCCTGTAATCCAGTGTGGGGAAGTAAGTACTCAGACACTTTTATTTTTGTTATTTAATATACTTCCACTGCATTAATCCACTTCAAATTTACACACAATGTCTTTTGACTTTGTACTTGTAAATATGAACAAAAAAAGTATGTATTTATAAACATAAACAAATATATGTTTAAAAATAAAATTGATAGGGGAAAAGTATTCAGACACCAACATTAGAACTTTGTTGCAAAGCTGTTGTTGGCAGTTACAACTTTGAGACGTCTGCAGTAAGAAGTACGCTTTTTTGTAGCATTGTGGTTCAATTTTATTGAGGGTTATAAAGATCCCTCATGGGATTCAAGTCAGTAGGCTGGCTAGGCCGTGCCAGGCCTTCTTGAGTTATTTTGGCTGGATGTTTTGGGTTGTTATCTTGTTGAATCATCCACCTTCTCCCCAGGTTCAGGTACTAGGCCAGTGAGATTAAATTCTCCTGTAATACAGTCCCCTCCGAAAGTATTAGAACAGCAAAGCCAGTTCTTTTGTTTTTGCTATACACTGAAGACATTTGGGTTTAAGATCAAAAGATGAGTGTGAGACAATAAGTCAGAATTGTAGCTTTCATTTCCTGATATTGTTCCTGATACATATTGTTCCAAAAGAGTTGTGATTTGTTATGTAGAACAGACATGATTGCAGTGCAGTTCATTGCTTATTGTTTTCTGAATAACTAGGTCCTCCTGCAACTCTTTACGAGTGACTGCTGGCTTCTCTCTTACCTACCTGAGAGTCTGAGAGTGTGCTGTGAAATCTTGCATAGCGCACCAGTCCGAGGACTGTTAGTTTTGGTTCCATGAACTTTCCACCTGCATATTATCAAACCAATCGTACCGACAGGGAAAACATCATGTCTGGATACTTTTTTCCCTATCAGTTTCATACGAAGTCAAAAGACGTGTGTAAACTTTAAGTGGACATATGCACTGGAATTATATTAAATAACAAAAACAAAAGTGCCCAAATACTTATTGTCCCTTACTGTATACCTACTTCAGTGAAATGCCTCACTGTTGTTTTCTCACTCTGCATTTTTCAGTATCATAAAAAACAAGGAGTCTTTGAGTGAAATTATGCAGGATTTCAAGTATGACTCAGAAGATGCAGAATGAAACAAGGACACTGCATGCCAGGATGGATATGGATATGGATGGAGTTTGCACCCATGACACGTCCTTTTATATGAGGAAGATGTTGTTATGTGTGTGCAGTGTGAATGTACCACGTGTAGGTGTTGCTGATGTTTTGTTTCTTTGCAAGAAGTAGTTTATAAGCAATTGTGTTCAGAGATTTGGAAGAGTCACTTTTATTACAGTTGACCGTATTCCTGTAGTTTTAGCAGGTATTAAACAATTGCAATTAGACCAAGAAAAAAATCACACTATTGACAGGTGATTTTATCTATCTTTGTGGAACTTTTAGATAAGTCTGCACTAAGAAAAAAAGGTTGTATGTCTCATAACAATAACAGAACCCTTTTAAAAGGTTGTTTAAAGAACAATATACAACAGATTGCATGTGAAACCTTAAGGATGCATCTTCTGAATCAGTGGTTCTTTTTTAATTTGAATATCTCATTCATGAGGATTTGTATCATATGTTTGTGTAGATGAATTCATAAACCAATTGTTCACCATGTTAACATGTTACCCAGATGACGATATAGCCATAAAATGTTGCTATTACACATTATGTGTGTACATCTGAATATGTGCATTGGCACGGGGATGAAGCATGGAATCAATTCTGGAAAGAAAGAATGATATTACAACACATTGATTGTTCAGTAGATATGTGTATTCCCTGTTACTGCTTTTCTGTCCCACAGCAGCATTGCTGTTGTTTGCATGCTGGATAATGAGTAACAACATTACAGTTTATTCTTGTTAGTGCAATGCTTTAAAATTTTCTCTTTTTCTTTTCTTTTTTTATTTTTTACCCATTTTTCTCCACAATTTGTTTATCTGCCCATTCCTACCAACCAGCCAGCTTTCCCCTATCTAATGACAGCCATCAACGAGGGTGAAGGCTAACACGTGCTTCCTCCAAAGACATGTGAAGCCAGTCAGCAGCTGCCCATGCTGTGTCACAGGGCAGCGTAACACACTTGGAGGAAAGGGCTGTCTGCCCTCTTCCTCACAGTTGCTCACAACTGGCTAGTGTCGCTGTGATTGACAGGGAAGAGAGAGCATGTCGTCCCTCCCAGGGCCAATTTTTGAGAACACGGCCAGTTTTGTTCCCGTAGCTCATTCGGATTCAAACTCTTGATCTCCCAAGGATAGGGCAAATTCTTTCAAATAAGTAGTTGTTTTACAGAACAGTAGTTGTTTAACATCAGCAACTCATATCATGTCTTAATTGTTTTTGACTCAAAATCAGTAACGAGGTTGACGACAACCGACGACAACTCAGACATATAAGTTGTAATAAGTAGACAGTACTCAAAAAACAAATCTAAGCCCCTGCTATGTCACAATCATTCTTTTGCCCATTCTTGTCTTGTCAAGCAGTTGAGGGAATCGATTCAAGATGTATAATACTTTAATCCTTGATTTTTGGAAATCTTGTTTGGAGTATGTTGAGGTGCACCAAGTTATATCTTGTGTGAATTGTTTCCCAACCTTTTGTGTATTTCAGGGCAGAATGGCGAGTTTTATTTTGGCAAACCTTGATGGACTTGGATGCTGAACATGATCAATGCCCAAATTATTTGAGACTTGAACACCTGCAGCAGGCACTTATAGAGCCCTGCCCTAACTGCATTATAATGCTATTAGTGATATGTGTGAATCTTGCTTCACAGGCCATGAAAATACTACTGCCTATTAATCACCTTCCTCTGGCACTGTGCAGCCACAGTGACGAGTGAAGCAGCAACAGATACAGCTGCAGAACCTGACAGGAAATGGAAGGTAAACTCCTTTGCAGTCTGAAGAAGGCAGGAACAAAAGTGGGCAGAAGACTCTGCCCAGCAATTCCAATAGATGAAGAGAGATTGCCTTTACTGTGTGGGAACACAGATTTTAGGAGCAGATTTGGGAGCATGGACCAAATGTGGGTGTATGTGAACTACAGCCACCTCACATACAGATACCACCACAACAGCAGAGCTACACAGGATATGGCAGGGACCACACTGGTGCTCCTATGCAGCTCAGAAAACAATGGCATTTTCGTGCCAAAACAGGGTGTGACTAAATACGATTTACAGACGCTGCCAGGGGATCCTGACATTGGTTATGAAATCACACAACCAACAATGCAATGGTTCTGCCCTCTGCAACCAATTTACAGTTTCATCATTGGTCACTGCCAAACACACGGCTCCACCCTACAGACCTAAGCTAATTGGCTATACTGACTGTGGACCTGTAGTCAATACTACAAAAACAGGCAATAAAAATAGTAAAAAATATGGAAGATCTGCTGCATTTTATAACTGAGAGACTTGGAGGTCTTCTTAAAATCACTGTGGTTCTGTATGAGATGTGAACAAACACAATTGTTTCATAACCATAGATCTGAAGGATTCATATTGCCACATAACAATTGTTGTGGAGCACAGATGGTTCCTCTAAACATTAGTTCAGGATCCTAAACTTTGGGTTAGCTTTACCACCTATGGCAGGGGTGTCAAGCTCAAAGTCTGGGTCATTATGCTATGGGTCTGCTGTTGATTTTAGATTTTAGTAATAGGTGCTATGGAACAAGTTTGCACGGGCTGAGTGAAATGAGGCAGCAGGCCATATTTAGTGCGAAGGCCTTGAGTTTGACCCCTGACCTTGGGTATTCACAAAATTTGAGGCTTGCCTCAGGGTCTGTGCATACACCATTATCTGTAGAATTGCCTGCTGGATGCAGGAGGTGTTCAACCAGTTTCCTGATCACACATGTAGAAGCGCTAGAAATAAAATCGTGAAGTCACTGAACTCCTCTGCAGACTGTTCAATGACATGAGATTCAACTTGTGTGCCATACGAGCCATCTTAATAAGACAAAGAGCCATCTTATTTATGGTTGCAATCTTGAAAGTGTGAGTGCCCACACTGCCCATAAGCAGACTGTCTATGTCTGGAGTTTTATTTGCAAGTCCAGTACTAAAACTGGGTATGTTGCTGTGCATACTCTTTTAATTTAATATTAATTTAAACATTTAAATTTGCATTAAAAATTTAAAAGTTGCAAATTGTGAAATGCTTTTAACTTCTTATTTTATTATAAACAATATAATTGGGTTTTGTTTTAACATTCTCTTTACTGTTTTCTAATATTTGGTACAAAGAATAATTTTAAATTAAATACATGTGTATTAGTAACATATCTTCTCCAATTTCTATTTAACGCATAGTTACCTTTTTATTGTCTTAAAAATAAAATAAACTGTAAAATAAATTACAGAGAAAAAAAAAGCCCAAGCCGAAAAGGAGGATTGCCTTGGTATGAATACACTTACAACACTTTTGTATACAGCAAACTAATTCTGAAGTGGAATCAATGCAGTATTGTTAAAATAATCAGTGAAAGATTCCCACGTGGCATAAAATTTGTGAACCTTCCCCTTCAGTAAAAACTTAATTTTTTCCAGCTGAAGGTATTGCATAACATCCCTCATGAGAGCAGAAACAGTGGGTGGTGTTGTTCCTTTCCAATTACTATAAGTAAAATCAGTCTTAGTGCTAGGAATGTGACAAATGCAATCATATATTGATTATTTGACAGCATCACATTATCATTCTTAATACTTCAGATAGCTAGGAACGGGTCTGGGTCCAGACGATGATTTTTTATTTGTTTTTAAAACATCAACCACCAAGAGAGCACAAAATCACTTGCAATTTTGAGGTTGGGGAGGCTAGCTCTGGAAGTAAACAGATGAACACCTGTCTAAAAAGAGCTGCCTGCCTGTTGGCAAATGTACATCTCCAGATGTGTGAAAGTTGGGGGCTCCTGAATTTCCACTGCTACCGGTGCTGTGTATGACACTGCAACATATCTGACAGACTATGTAACCAGGGTGTTGATAGCCCCATCCTGTAGCTAGACCATAGATCTGCCTGTTATTGCTAATTATATTACTGATGGGCTCACCATGCCTGCTACCCATCATATCAGACCTGGGGTCCTCACTGTGGCAGAGTACAACTTGAAATTATCGGTCTGGTCCTTGGGCATGACCTGGCCTATGCACAAACAGTCAGCCACTCTTGTGAATGCATGTGCAACATCTATGTGCTGGTTCTGAGCTGATTATTTGCAAATCACCAGACATAAACCCCTTATTTTTGCACAGCGAATGGTGTTTTTAAGCTTTTGCAGAGTCAATTAGAAGTGGCTCATCCTGGGTCTACCCTAAATATAGTGAGGGCTCTCAAGCATTATATGGAACCGATGGCCAGCTGGCCAGTCACTGACTAAATGTTTGTGTGCTTTTGGGAGCACCATAAAGGGACTTGTTGTCTAAAGACAATTTAGGCTATTGGGTAAAACGATTACCCAGGATTGTGCTAAAATTCTTGCAAGCAGGTCAAGAAGTGCCTTCTTAAAGGACATTAAAGGCCATTTGATGTAAGGCATGGATACCTCCTGGGCCGCATTAAAAGGAAAGTCATTTGTGCACATTTGTGATGCAGTGACATGGAGTTCACAGTCCCTCTTTGCCAGATTTTGCAGAGTGATGGTTACTTCTTCTCAACCCATGTGCTGTTTGGTGATTTTGAGTGATCCTTACCCTCAAAAGACTACAGTATTAAGACTCTGAAGGTTTCTTATCCCTAATAAAGGTACAATATCAGCCCATTGAATAATTTTCACCCTCAACAAAGAGCAGTATCAGAATGTTGAGGGATAGGAGAGGTATGTGAGGTCGTGGTCATGGTCAGGAGGTGATACTAGTACTTGACAAGGAAATGAGAAAACTCCACTAGTTCTGCAGCAAACCTCCCTGGTGGCCCTCCACAGTTGCATATTGTAATAGTCTGTTTCTAAAATAGAAAGAAAACATTTTGATGTGAAAATGGTCTAATGATGTTTCTGTATTATACTAAGAATGGAATACTAAGCTAGCAGTAATCTAATTGTATGCCCTTATTATTCCTATACAGACTGAGTTGGCAAACTCAAATACAACAGACCACTGGTTAGGACAGCGTCCAGATGAGCTGCTTCAATGCCAAAATTAAAAACCTCTTAAAGAAAAAATAAGTGCTGGAGGACACTGGAGGCAGGTGTAAAGACATTTACACATTTGTGTTTTACTTTTTTTAATCTCTCTGTGCTTTTCAGTGCGAGTATTATCACAAAGAAAAAAGAAAGAAACGAAGCTGCCACATTGAGAGCTTACACACACTTGTGTTTCCTTGTGATAGCCTGATATTATTCAATTCAATTTTATTTGTATAGCGCTTTTTAAAAATAGACATTTCACAAAGCAGCTTTACAGAAATACAGTATATAAATTCAGGATATAAATTTTTGTTGAGGTTATCAAACTGTTCACTGATGGAGACTTGAGTGCAGAACTGTTCGTGGGAATTGCAGTCCTAAAGCTATCATAACAATTGTAGTCTTAAGCCATGTAGTCTTAGCAAAACTGTTTGTATCAATTACAGTCCAAAGCCAATTTTATTATTATTTCATATTATAACTTAATAAGTTATATATCATATAATTTCAGGTCAATATTAAAACATTCATTCATTTATCTTCAGTAAGCGCTTTATCCAGGGTTGTAGTGGATCTGGAGCCAATCTTGGTACGGTGGGTGCAAGGTGGGAGAATTCACACACTTTCACACCTAGAGGCAATTTAGCGTGGCCAATCCACCTACCTGCATGTTTTTGGGAGATGGGAGGAAACTGGAGAACCTGGAGTAAACCAATACGAACACGTGGAGAACATCCACATTGACAGTAACCCAAAAAGTGAATCCTGACGATGTCACAGCCATTTGTGGCCGGGAGTCTAGAGAGCAAAATTGGCAGTGCTCTCTGGGCAGGAGGCGCATACTCTCCCTTTCAATCAGTTCCATACTAACCAATCGCGGGCGTCTGTGACTTCAAGTATGCAGGAGGGCCCTCAAAACTCCAAATAATTATGGAACCAATTACCCACACCCTATCTTCAAGACAGGGGAAGGAGAGAAAAAAAAAGATTCTAAACAATAACCTTTTAGGTAAAATGCTTTTTTTTCTATAAATAAATGCATAACATTTGAAAAATTATCAGCCAAGAGAACAAAATTATTTCAGGCTTGAAATTAGCAAAAAAAAAAAAAAAAGGTCTCAAAATAAAAAGCAGCCCAGAATGGCAATGTTTGCTTCCTTCTTGGATGGACAGTCATATCAGGTGACATGGAGGGGATGTACATCTGCTCCATCCAAACTTTCCACTAGGGTCCCACAAGGCTGAGTGCTGGGCCCTCTTCTGTTTCTCAGTGAGGTTATATCCTTACATGACTTTTCATACAACTGCTTTGCTGTAGTTATGCAGTCATTTATCACCATGTTCCATGGTACTATGTTCCCTTCAAGCAACAAGAGCATGTACTGGCACCCAGGTGGTTAAATGAACTTCTTTTGGTTGTCTTCAGATGAACACAGAAGACTCCTCTCTCACACTCTTGCACTCCTAACAGGATTTTAGTCTTATGGTATTCTTAGACCATGGTCTGTTTGTACTATTGTGAATAAATGTTTTTTGATAGAGAGTTCAGTGAACTTCTCTATTTTGCTCTGGATGAGAGCATCTGGAAAATTCTATGTAATATTACTATATATCAATTAACATCATTAGCTAATTCTAATATATTTTCTTCTTTAATTCTACTTTTTCAATTCAATTCAATTCAATTTTATTTGTATAGCGCTTTTAACAATGGACATTGTCACAAAGCAGCTTTACAGAAATAAATGGATTCACAAAAATATATTGTAAATATTTGAATTTATCACTGTGAATTTATCCCTTTTATTGTTTTGTTTAAAATGTTAGGTACCATTAAATACATTTTATACTGATGAATAACGAATAATATAATACTTAATGAATAAATTGAGACTTAACATGAAAAGTTTGTAAATCTGCCTTGCAGACGTCAATTAACTGTCATGCAGTGCTTAGTTCTTATTACACCCATTGCTAATTAACATTAATACATAAAATCTGCTTAATAATACAGAAAGTAATAGAACAATAGCTCTCAGCAACAGCTTGCCCAAACAATATTGTATATTGTAAAATTAAATAATATTAGCATGTAATATTAATTACATGCTTCTCTTTAAGTAGATTTTAGGGATTATCAATAACTCAAAAACAAACAAACAAACAAACAGCCATTTGAAAGACTTGTCATTATCCAATTGGCAAAATTTGGTAGACATTTAGAGGCCTCGGCAAGAACGTCCCCACCACTGGGTGTGTGCCACTTATACAGTTTTACATGCTTTGTAGACATATTTAAATGGTTATTTATATTTATTGAAAATAGTATTTTTATTTTAGTAAAGGCAGTTCTTTACTGCTGTATTTATGCATTTAATCAAGTGTTCATTTTGCTTTTTAAAGGCTATAATGTATGATGTATCCTTGCCAGAAAAAACAATGTGAAGATAATTTGGTAAAATTTTAATGCCATATCTGACAAACAATAAATACTAAGAACATAAGATAGTCACCCAATTAGAGTTAATTAAATTAATCCTTTATCACAGAAAAAGATATACTAATATTTACATGAATTTAATGGTAATGTTTCTACATAAAAGACATAAAAGAAGCAGGATGCCCTCAACTCCTAAATCCCAATTGCATAATGCATAATTTGCAGACATAGCTGAGAATTATTTGATTGATTGGCCAAACAAGCAAGAATTATAAACTGTCATGTGCTTGTGAATGTGATTGTTACTTTGGGCTATACTTCCTTTTGAAACTTAAATGCTATGAATAAAAAAATCCTGAAATATATGTTGGTGCGTATGAGGTAAACAGCAGTCTTTGTTTCTCTCTAGACAGTGCTCTGTTGTTGACTGCGAAGCTGTACAGTGTATTAGTGTGCGTGGTGTGATGTAATGTTGGGAGGGGGTTCTCAGGCTGTGTTAGCTAATGGGGGCTGAATGCATCTGGGCGGGGCTGATAGATGAACAATAACATCATGACCTCATAGAGAGAATACGCAAGCAGGGGAGTAACTGAGACACACTAAGGGAGAGGGCTGGCCTTCACAGAGGGGAGAGAGAGAGAGAGAGAGAGGGAAAGAGAGGGATAGCGTGTATGCATAGAAGAGACTACAGCATTGCACCAACCCCAAAGGAGGCTCTCTTTACTGAGGATTTTGGAAGAATTGCCTTTCTCTTCCATTACATCTATCCATTTTTCCTTCCTTTTTCTACCATTACCCACTGGCAGCGATACCCACTCATCATTGCCCTCCCTGCACCAGGTTCTTCCGGGCATGCTACTTAAGCCCAAGTATGGCCGCTTTCGCAACGACTCTGTGACCTCCTCAGACGACCTGATACAGAGCTTAGCCATGAGCGGGAAGGTGGTAGCCACAGCAGTGGCTCCTTCTTCAGTACCAAACTCACCAGTGCCACCCTTGGAGCCCACCATCCTCACCCCACCCTTAGTCCAGGCGTTGGCTGAATCTCCTGGCCTTGATGGTGAGCAGGACAGTGCCACCACCTTCTGCATGCTCATCCCCAAGATGCCCCAGTGGAAGTTCTCCAACTCGCTGCTGAGCTGCAGCCCTTCTAGCAGTACCAGTTCCAGTTCCAGTAAGGATTCTAGCAAAACCTCCATGGCTAAGGCATCCCAAGCCACTTCAAGTATAGCTCCAACCTCTAGTGGTCCCATGACCAGCCTCGCTGCTGCACTTAACTCCTGTGACCCTGTCTGTATGGGTCCCTGTTCCCTGCAGGCTGTGAGCAGACAGAGGGTCGTGGTAGGCTCAGCTAGTCCCAGTGGCTTTGGAGGTACAGATACAGCAGAGGGGAATCCAGGCAGTTCTGGGAGCTTCCGCACAGGCACAAACCGTAGGACCAGGGTGGAGGGCATATGGCTTGGTGGAGAAGACCTTAGCCACAAAGGCAATTTCATCCATAAGCCCTCGCAGGGCTGGCTGCACCCAGACACCAAAATAAACAGCACAGGGGCCTCCTACATTGTCAAGGTGAGTTAATGAGTTATTAAACTAAAAATCTGTAAAATATGATTGAGGATGAGGTATTGCTTTCTCCTTAATAGCATTTTGCAGATTTGTAGAATTGTGATGGTTTATCATATATTCACATCTACTGCTTTATGTTACATTGTTCTAAGGAAGAGAAAAGACATGTAATTTTTGAAAATAATTTTACATAAGTACTTTAAATGTTACAGACAAATTGTCAGTCAGTGCAAGACAGGCACTTTTGACCTCATGGAAATGTAGATGTGAAATCAGAGCAATGAGATTTCTCTTGGTATATAATGCCTGTGTCTGAGATGTACTGTTGATGGCAAGAAGCACAATGTATGATTAAATTCAGTGATAAAGTCACTGCATCAGCACAGCTACTGGGTGTGGGTAAATAAGCAAAAGTCATTTCTAAACATTTCTAACATTTTAAGGACCAGCCACAAGTATTGTTATATCTATGTTATAAATTGCGTATTATCACCACACAGAAGACATAAACCAACATTATCATAACGATTATGAAGTATTGCTAACATTTGCTATAGCCTGTGTGCTCCGTCATGCTTCATGAAAGATTACTAGAGTTGGGAGGCTTATTGACCTTAATTCCCCAATTCTGCTTACTGCCTCTTTCTTTAATTCTCTTTCCCCAAAGGGAGACAGAGAGAGTCCAGTCTGAGCATGCATAATTGCATTACTCAGGCACATTTCTCTATTCAATTACTTTTAATCAGAATAATTTGCATCACATGTTTTCCAGAGGGCCCATAATTATATTGGCATCACAGTATAACTAGAGTGAGATAAGCCACAGCACAACATATGAAGGATTTTCCATTACAAGGATAAACACCTCTCTGTTTGAGTTGCCTTAACAGGTTACCATAGTGTTTCTGAATTTGACTGTCTCAGGGTATGAATCGTTGCTCTAGGTGTCTTGTTTTGCTCTGCCTTCAAGAATAACATCTAAATACACATTGTAGGTTATCTGTAGGATAGAGAGAGCTGGGTAGAATGGGAATATACCCACAGCCACATTCCAAAATCTAGTGGAAAGCCTTCCCAGAAGTGTGGAGGTTATTATAACAGAAAAGGGGGTCTAATTCTGGAATGGGATATTCAACAAGCATACCTGATGGTCAGGTATCCGGAAACAACATAACAATGAAAAAAAAAAAATTAATATGAGACAGATGAATGAGGGATAGAAATATGAGTCTAATTGGAGTCTAGTATACTGCCAATATATTGCTACATGAATCAATGCAAATTTGATTTAATTGAACAAAATGGCTTCCACCCTTATTATTCAGCAGCTTGTAAACTAGCACTAGCACATCCTATTATTTTGCATTTGATTTTCTATATCGGGAGGAGATAGTTACTTACACACACAACAAAATTGAGGTCATGAAATTGCAATGTGTGCAGGGGACATAAACAATTTTCTTCTACTATCAATGCGATGTAGAACCTATCAGCATTACTTTGTGTGTGTGGATATGTGTGTGTGTGTGTGTGTGAGGGTGTGTCAGCTGGCTGATACAGGCCTTGCAGTTATTTTGTTATTTTGTGACTGAAATTATGGAGCAAAGTCTTTGCCAGTTGGATTGGTCTTCTCCCTTTTTTTTAAACGTCAGTGGCAGTCACAAAACAAAAGATTTTTCCTCTGTTTGTTCATATCGTTACAGTATTTAGGCTGTATTGAGGTGCTTAAATCAATGCGTTCCCTGGACTTCACCACAAGAACACAGGTGACAAGGTAAGCTGCTTGGTTTGATCTTTTATTGGCATTAATAAATTTGTGGTTTATACCATTATACTGAATTTATATCAGTTATTTGTTTCAAGAGAAAACAAATAAAACTGTCAGATCTATGTTCAGTTTAGTGTAGCACAGCAACATTTTGCTGCTCGCAGAGCTGGTTTTCCTGTGGGAATGGTGCAGTCTTCTCCTTGCTCCTGGCTATTGATCAGCAGTAACCTAATCCCCAAAGCCCACACTGGCCTTAAGTGCTGCCAGAGCCAAGCAAATGCAGCTAGACATGTATTATTGATGCTGCTGCTTAATGACTGAAGAGCTGCAGTGAGTTGGACCATGAAGAGCATTGAAAACAAAGAAGGCTGGGGTGGAGTGGTGTTTTTGGAAGAGGAATGTGTTTGAGAGGGATATAGCACTTATGGAGTGTTATAAAGTGGCGTACTAGGGGAGAGATGTAGTCTCTGATTGGAAGAATGTTATAGAGTGATGTGTTTAGAGATAATATAACCTAAAAATCTAAGTGTGTCTTCAGGGAGGCTATCAACAGGCTGTGTGAAATAGTTCCAGGAGGGAAAGGTGTGTGGAAGAAGAAGGTAAGCACTGGAGAGCATACAAATTTTACCATAAAGTGGAAATTTATATTAAAAATACATAAATGAAGTTATGTAGCTTTAATATAAATGATTCTGATTCTGTGCATTGCAGGCTGCCAACAAGGCCCTTCATGCTGTCATGGGAAAGAGTAACTTGCATTTCGCTGGTATGCGTATTGCTGTCAACATCTCAATAGACGGGCTGAATTTGCTTGACCCCACCACACGACAGGTTAGAATCTTCCACAGCTTCTAGCATCTTACAAAACACAGATGAGATGAGTTGTGAAAATAGGAGTCAAAGACAATATTAGTATCAGTAAATCAGGGAAAACTTATGGCAATAGATCAGTCCAACCTTTTATGGAAATCAGCTTTGGCCATTTATCATTATATTGATTTGGAGGTGCTTTGTCTGTCTGTCTCTCTCTCTCTCTCTCTCTCTCTCTCTCTCTCAGGTGATAGCACATCACCCTATGCAGTCCATCTCCTTTGCTTCTGGAGGAGACACGGTGAGGCCTCAAAACTCTCAGTCACAACAAGTAGTGCATCTTTTAGTAACATGAGAGCTTCTTTTAACAGACTTCTTTAAAGGCCTGCTTATCGATTAGTTTCTTCACATTATGAAACAGACAATTTTTGGAGCTTTTGGCTGACATCTAGCAGCTTCTGTGTAGCATATTGTTTATATCTTGGTGTTATGCTAGCAAATTGTGCTTCAATGCAAATTATGCAGTATGCCACAAATACTGTCTAACTCACTATAGCAAAGACTTTGAAGAAGAAAAAAGTAATGAATTTGTTTAGTTAATGGTCCATCAGAAACAATTTTGGATGTAATTCTTTATCAGCACTTTCTTTCCTAAAAAATCATTATACCAATATTCACTCTTTTCTGGTAACACTGGTATTTTTTGCACAGATTAACATGAATTGCTTCAGAAAAAAACATACATGCACAATTTCAATGACTTGGCTGCAGCTTAGTACTTCTGGTTATATTATCTAAAGAGTTGCAACCACCATAGCAAGGTGACCTGTCATTCAGAAGTTAAAGTGGTTCTTTAACTTCTACCTATTAGAGCAAATTGCTTTTGTTTGTATGTCACCACAACTGTGATCAGGATAAAGTGGTTACTGAATTAGAATGAATGAATGAATGATAAGTTTGTGGTACTGAATATAACAAAACTCATTTTGTTCATCAGGATACACCTGATTATGTTGCATATGTGGCCAAAGATCCTGTCAATCAAAGAGGTTAGTTGTTAATCTCAGAATGCTGCCACAGAGTAGGTTTTTAATTTATTTATGTACTTCTGCATTGCTAACTACTTCAATAATTATACCATGTCATACATCTGCTTATGTGACGTGTATCTATGGAGGACAATTTTCGTGTGACATGTTCATGTGGCAAGGTTATTTTTCCTTTAGCAAGTTTGTGATTGTGGCCTGTAACCACTCAAGACATTTCTCATCCAACAGTTATTAGTCATGTTTTTGAGTATACACAAGACCACTTTCTTTCCTACTTTAAACATGCTTGGTTCTTGTACTTGCAGCATGTCATATTCTGGAGTGCTGTGCAAACCTTGCACAGAGCATTATCAGTACGATCGGCCAAGCCTTCGAGCTGCAATTCAAACAGTACCTGCACAGCCCACCCAAAGCCACACCCAGCCTGGACAGGTGAAAGTTATGTACTCTGGAGTACCCAGTTTTTTCGTTACTTTTAATCATATTAAACTACCCTCCTGGCACCATACATTTTACTTGTTATGTGTCCAGTGCCTATAAATGTCTTATTCACAGAAGATGTGTGGATTTGTTTTTAGCTTATTCTTATAGCACAGTGAACGTCTTCCTCAAATATAAGTATTTCCCCCAGCCTGCACAGGTAAAATACAGTATCAGTATTGAGTCAGCTAACACTGATTTAAAACTTACACACTATGATGGTGTTCAAAGCAGTCAGAAGGATTCTAATTATTATTTTATTTATTTATGATAATAATAAAAAATAATATTTTCCATTCTTATGTATGTTACTTCCCTGAATGTCTGGGTATAGCAATAAAGTTTAAACAATATAGTACACAAACATCTATCCTTTGGTGTCACAGCTCTGAGAACACATTCTCTGGCTGTGGAAATGATGGAAACTGAATACACACTGCTCATATTTCCATCACCTCCTGTTTTGGTCTAAGAATGAATAAATGGCCTCTGTCATTGTCCTCTGGCCTTCAGGTAGCGCACTAACACTACCTGCTGTGTCACTGATTAATATATGTGAAATGAGCAATACATGCAATACCATATTTTAGCTTAAACTTGTGAGGACACAAAGTTTTAACTACTGCAGTTTCTGCAAAACACTGACTTAAAAATTTTTTTTGACACCTCTACAATTAATAGATGCTGACCCTTCAGCTGGAGAGAATAACAGTACAATGAGCTTCTTGCTGTAATATCTAATGAGGTTCGAGAACACTTGTAGAGATGGCCCACAACCATTTCTGTGTTCATTTGAATGTATAGGGAAATTATCACACTGAAAGATCCAAGTCTTAACCTAGTGGCAGAGGCAACCAGGTTTTGGGCTAAAATATCATAATACTTAACAGAATTGATAATGCCATTCAGAGTGCTGGAAATGTGGGTGCTAAAGGTACTATAGCATACTCACATATGCCATTTATATACATGCATGACTTTTGAGAACTTCAATAAGCAATATTCACATCGTCACCCCAGTGACAGTGGTACATGAATAGAGCAACTGTCTCATGTGAAGAAAGTCTGTTTTTTGGGTTCTATTTGCCATTCAAAATGTAATATTTGTTCAGTAAAATTATTGTGATAATATATAGGCTGATAGTAGGTTCTGAATTATGATTTCATCTCATACGATAAATTACCATTGAGATATTCACAATCGTCTTATCCAATCATTCAAATAATCGAATAACAATCAAATTAAAAAGTATTTAAAGTATATGTCTTCCAATTATAGCCAAAAATTTGTTTTTCATGTTCACACTTAACAGGTGTTCAGGATCAAACTTGGGGTGAGAATGCTCCCCACTGCACCATGTGCCATGCTGCAATGTTTATTTCATAATTTCTTTGCCAATTCTCTTCATGGGTGCCAATAATTATAAAATTGACTTTGTTAACCCTCAAACTATTATATACACTATATTGCCAAAGGTTTTGGGACGTCTACCTTTACATGCACATGAACTTTAATGACATCCCATTCTTAATCTGTAGGGTTTAATATGGAGTTGGCCCACCCTTTGCAGCTATAACAGCTTCAACTCTTCTGGGAAGGCTTTCCACAAGGTTTAGGAGTGTGTTTATGGGAATTTTTTACCATTCTTATAGAAGCACATTTGTGAGGTCAGGTGCTGATGTTGGACGAGAAGGCCTGGCTCGCAGTCTCCGCTCTACTTCATCCCAAAGGTGTTCTATTGGGTTGAGGTCAGGACTCTGTGCAGGCCAGTCAAGTTCCTCCACACCAAACTCACTCATCCATGTCTTTATGGACCTTGCTTTGTGCACTGGTGTGCAGTCATGTTGGAACAGGAAGGGGCCATTCCCAAACTGTTCCCACAAAGTTGGGAGCATGAAATTGTCCAAAATGTCTTGGTATGCTGAAGCATTAAGAGTTCCTTTCACTGGAACTAAGGGGCCAAGCCCAACCCCTGAAAAACAACCCCACACCATAATTCCTCCTCCACCAAACTTTACACTTGGCACAATGCAGTCAGGCAAGTACCGTTCTCCTGGCAACCGCCAAATCCAGACTTGCCCATCGGATTGGCAGACAGAGAAGCGAGATTCGGCGTGCTTTACACCACTGCATCCGACGCTTTGCATTGCACTTGGTGATGTAAGGCTTGGATGCAGCTGCTCGGCCATGGAAACCCATTCCATGAAGCTCTCTACGCACTGTTCTTGAGCTAATCTGAAGGCCACACGAAGTTTGGAGGTCTGTAGCTATTGACTCTGCAGAAAGTTGGTGACTTCTGTGCACTGTGCGCCTCAGCATGCGCTGACCCCGCTCTGTGATTTTACGTGGCCTACCACTTCGTGGCTGAGTTGCTATTGTTCCCAATTGCTTCCACTTTGTTATAATACCACTAACAGTTGACCGTGGAATATTTAGTAGTGAGGAAATTTCACGAACGGACTTATTGGACAGGTGGCAACCTATCACGGTACCACGCTTGAATTCACTGAGCTCCTGAGAGCGACCCATTCTTTCACAAATGTTTGTAGAAGCAGTCTGCATGCCTAGGTGCTTGATTTAAATGATTTAGAGGGGTGTCCCAACACTTTTGGCAAAATAATGTATGTGCACAATATGAAGTTATTATTGCTGTTATTTTTAATGATAGATTTTATTGTATTTATGCACAAACTGACATTTTATGATTATCTTAGGAATGTAAGGACAGAGGAGTCAGCATGGGATGATGATGACATGTTTTTGGAACATGATTACTACAACAGCATACCAGGAAAAGAACCTCCACTGGGAGGAGTAGTGGACTCCAGACTCAAGACGCCAGCAGCCTTGCTAGGCCACGTCCACTGCCTACCACAGAGCAAAGCAGCACAGGTACTTGCTCTAGCTTTTCAGACTCAGTCTTTAGTTCACACTCCCCTGCACAGCTTCATATTTGCTCTGCTTCACACTGTGGCTAAGCCAGTCGTTGGTGGGCTAAATCTTTTGTAACTGCAAAGAAAATTCTAAAGTAGTTATCTAAGGCAGTAGATAATCATATACAGGCAATTCCCTGGTAGCTAACTCTTAAAATGGACTGAATTATGGAGCTCCTTTAATATATTGGCAAGAAAAATTTATAAATTCATTTATATTCTCCTCATTCTAAGCTTTCAAAAGCTTGCAACCAGTAGAAATCTCACCACTGAATCTAAAGAGGCTATTTTAAGTCTTGAGCAATGACTGTATATGTGGGTGGACATCGTAACCGTGGTGAAAAAGTGAAGCCAAACTGTCTCTGAGGCCCTCTACTGGCTGAGTGCAGTACAATTTTTAACAACATTAAAAATTATTTCATGTTCGTGAATGGAAATTATTCATTATTTTATGGAATAGTGTTGTCATTTTTTTACAAGTTCAATTGACTTTGATATCTTATTTTACATATTAATTAATAACACTGTACTTACCACTTTCTGATAGCATTTAATGCGCCATCTAAATTGGCACTTTAGGTAATGGCTCTCAACATGTGCACTACCAGCTTGAAGCAGGGGTGGGGGGTGGGGGTATTCAAGAGGCGGACACACTGTCTGTCTGGCCGTATATACTGTGCAGACTTTTGCTCCACGGTCTCTACTGAGCGGACTCTGACTCCAATTTTAACCTATTACACAAACTCAGTCAAAGATGGTGACTTTCAGTTCGAACAAAAAAGCTTCAGAACCGCACAATGGAAGTAAATGGCACCATGTTGTCCACTCATATATACAGTCATTGGTCTTGAGCCAGAGGCTTTCTTGCAGAGTCTGAATTCTGATGATGCCACAGCCATCCATGGCTGGGACCAAGGAAGGAAAATTGTCCATGCTCTCTCAGTGGGAGGGATGAAATACTCTCTCTCCCCTGTCAATCACAGTGACACTAGCCAATCACAAGCATATGCTCATGCACATGGAAAAGGGTAGATAGCACTGACTTCCAAGTGTGTTATACTGCAGAATGAGAATCAGCAGTTCCAAAAGATGTGGATGAATGGCTTCTCCTGTCTTGGAGAAGAAGCACATGTTAGCCTTCACCCTCCCAGGTTGGCAGCTGTTGTTTGATAGGGGAGAGCTAGCTGGGAATTGGGAGATGACCAAATTGAGGAGAAAATGGGGGAAAATTACTGGACTCTTCTAATGTTGTTTGGTTTGCTGTTTCTTACCTGACAATTATAAGGCATTTATCTAGTATTAGCAAGTTACAATATATCTATTCCATTTGGAGTTACAGTTTCAAACTGATTCCAGTTCTATGTACATTTGTAGCCTGGATCTACAGCTAGGAGAGACATGCCCTCACTACCTGCAGCTCAGCTGTGTTATGAAGTGCATTGGGACATGGAGAACTGCAGTAGCTCAAGTGAGACACCCTTCATTTAGTGCTGAAAGTAAAATACTGCATGACATTGTTCTGGATGTATATGACAGTGAATTTGGTTTGGTAGTTTTAGAATAAGAGTATATTTATATTTATAATATAAGTATTATAATATATATATTTATATATATTTATATTCGGTATTAAGTACTACTAAACAATTAAGAGTTTTAATCATTAACTAATGACAGTAATGATAACATTATTTTCTGTATTATTAAGCAGTTTTAGTAATGATAATTAACATACTATGTTCCCTGCAATTATTAATTGCATTCATGTTAATTAAAATCTTAATTTATTCATCAGAAAATACCTTAATTAATGCTACCTAAGAATTTGAATAAGAAAATGAAATTAGAGAAGAAAATGTATTAAAATTAAAACAGAATTAAATATTGGAATTAAAATAATTAACTAGTCTAACATTAACTAATCTCATTTTGACATGCATCAATATGTTTATGTTAATGTTTTGAGTAATATTACTAAGCATTTGAAAAAGATGCCATCATGGATTTGCTTGATTCCTTAATTCTAACATATTTTGAAAATACATACCATGAGGAACTATTAAGTAAAAGGAGTGTTTTTTTTCCCATAACCAATGTATAAATAACAAATGTAAAACGTTTTACTACAGGATGTCATATTTTTTTTAGTCTATGCCCTCTCAGAATTTTGCCCTCACTTTTATTGCAAGCTACTTGCACAAGAATATTTTGTAATGTTATGCTGCACTGTTTTCCATAGCACAGATGGGAGTCCCAACATATTCAAGGCCGTGTACCAAACCGCATGGTGCATAGTACGTAATACGTCTAAACAGTAATGACACTCATAAATGTTCAGTATCACAGAAATGTTATGAGAATAATTTACTGTATGTTCTGTTCTTTATTGAGGATGACATTGCTCAAAGTGCTGAGACTGCACTATATTGAGTCTGAGAATTGCTCAAACCCACCAAAGGCAACATGAGGTGCAATGGGGATCAACTTTCAATCTGTAAAATCCAGTGATGTGAGGCAGTTCCATGATGCCACATTTCAAATGTCCAAGTGTCCAAAGATGTACTCCTTACAGGGTCACTCATTAAGTAGCCATAACATGCCTAGAATAACTTTAAATTAAGAAGACACTTCATGACCTCCATTCAAGTATGCTTGTGAAATCATTTTCTTTACCCAGTGAGCTAACTGGTCTTTAGAAAATGGAGCGGCCTTTATTGTGCTCCCCAAAGCACACAGCTGGCAGTCACTTCCACATAGCACTTGAGAGCCCTCACTGGACAGGGCTAGCCAGGGCACATTCTCATCTGCAAGAATGTAACACAGTGCCAATACCTCTGAAAAGCAATGCACATATGGTGGTGGGGACCCTATAGGGCTTGAACCCTATACATACACCATAACATGAATCTACAGCTGCTCCAACAAGGAAAAAATAAAGGCTGCTATAACACAAAAAGACTCATATCATTATAACATGGTATTATGTTATAATGATATGTTTCAATGCTTTCCAGCTGAAGAGGGAGCTAATCAATCAGTGTGAGCTGTAGTTGGTTAGAGTGGCTTGCATTCCATAAATCATACGCAGCAAGACCCTACTGAAATCAGGTGGTCGGTAATGTCGAAGTTTTTACATTTATATTTATTTTTTTTTGCCACAGTGACAATGACTAACTTTTCAGTGACACAGAGAAAATGTTCTACTAACTAACTAACTTTTGATGTCACATTCAAAACATCTTAGTCTTACAATAGTTCAGCGTGCCATTTGTGGCCTATTGATCAGTTATGCCCCAGTGTCTGAACATGAAACTAACTTTACTGCAGAAAAAGAGACACAATGCCATTGCTTTAGCTGAATGAAACCTCTATGCAGCCCACACAATACACTCTACTATGGACTGTTACAGTGTTTGGACACTTCTGTTCTTGTTATTTAATGTATTTCCATGCATATAATGTAAAATTTGCACACATAATGTGTTTTGACATTAGGCCATGGTGCTCTCGCTGCCGTGGCTCGGGTTTGATTCCAGGCCAGGGAACCAACCCCAGCCACTGGGGTTGCACATGACAGTGCTCTCCCAGTGCCCGGATAAACTTGGGATTGTTGCATCAGGAAGGGCATCCGGCGTAAAAACTGTGCCAAATCAAATATGTGGACCAATGATCCGCTGTGGCGACCCCTAGCGGGAGCAGCTGAAAAAGGAAGAAAAACAACAGCAATGTCTTTTGACTTATAAATATGAATAAAAAAGTGTGTTCATATGCATATAGAAAGATATGTTTAAAAAAACAAAAAAGTTCTCTGAAGAGATGGGAGAACCTGCAGGAAAGACAATGACCCCAAAAATACTCCATCACTTAGGCCTTTATGGTAGAGTGGCTAGCCAATCCAGAGTAAAAGGCATATGACAGGCATGAGCAAACAGGTTCTCTGGTCTGATGTGACCCCCAAGTGCAACATCTGGCAAAAACCAGGTACTGCTCATCAACTGGCTAATACCATCCCTATGGCGAAGCATGATGGTAGCAGCATTATGCTATGGGGGTGCTTCTCAGTAGCATGGATGGGGAGACTGATCAGAATAGAGGGAAAGATGAATGCAGCCAAACACAAAAGGGTCTTGAAGAAAACCTGCTTTAGAGTGCACACAGCCTCAGACTAGAGCAAAGGTTCACCTTTCAGCACAACAACAACCCAAAGCATACAACCAAGACAACACTGGAGTGGCTTCTGCACAAGTCTCTGAATCTCCTTGAGTGGCCCAGCCAAAGTGAACATCTGTGGAGTTACCTGAAGATTCAGATGACAGACGGTCCCCAATCAATCTGATTAAGCTTGAGAGGATCTGGCAAGAAGAATGGGAGAAACTGTCCAAATCCAGGTGTGCAAAGCTTGTAGAGACTTACCCAAGAAGACTCGAGGCTATAATTGCTACCAAGGATGTGGCTACCAAGTACTGAATAAAGGGTCTGAAGACTTATCTCAATGAAAGATTTCAGTTTTTGCTTTGCCATTATGGATTATTGTGTAGAAGTACATTTAGTTCATTTTAAATTAGATCTATAACACAATAAAGTATGCAAACTAAAGTGGTGGAATACTTTCTGAAGCCCCAGTGTGTGTGTGTGTGTGTGTACATGCTACATTAAAATAGATAAAATTTTTAAAAACCCTATAAACCTGGATATTCTAGTAAAGGTCTAGTAATACCTGCTGGTTTGCACGTACATTCAACAATCAACTAATGCTCAAAAGAGAATTAAAAGTTAGTATTTTGTGATTGAGTGTCAGCTGGGGACAGAGATGAGGCGGGATGAACCAGCAGGTAACACGTGATGATTCTCACCTGTGTCTGACTCCTCAGTGTCAATTCCTAGTGCCAGTCTACTTATTTGTTTTTCTTTGTGCTATCAGTGACTGCACTAATGAGAGAGTGGCATAGTTGGCAGAGCCTGCTACACATACACACAGAAGCACGCACACACACCTTGGAGCATGACCTTGAACTGTAAACTGGACCAGGGTGAAAGCTTTGAGCTAGTGACGGCCCCTTTTCCAGTTGGTTGCTTTTTTTTTGGTTGAGTTGTTGAAGGTATGCTGAAAAGCACTGTGCAAATAAACACCAGCCCTGAGCTGTGCTAAAATTCCGCCTGTCTCCCGAGTCTTCCTCCACACCGTTACACATCTGGGTTCTACAGAGGTGTCAAAACCTGGGATCTGGGAAGAGTCAGATGCCACCATGGAAGCCTCCCTGCTTGGCGAGATCATGAAGTCCCTCGCCATTCTCCACCCAACCCAACAACTAGCGCTCCTTGACCTGTGCAACGAGCAGCAGTGGTGCTTTGAAGCCCTCATACAGGAGCAGGCAGAGAGCCAGTGTGCACTCCAGAAGCTGCTGTAGCCCACTCAAGCTGTGTCTCCTGCCACCAGACGCTCACCAAGTTGGTCTCTGTGGACGATCCATAGGCCTTCTTGGAGCTTTTCGAGCATGCGGCAGCTGCGTGGGAATGGCTGGAGGAGGAATAAGCTCTTTGACTCCTCCCCTTGCTATCGGGTGAAGCCCAGCTTGCTGCCCAGCAACTGCTGCCACAGACGCAGCTAGAGTATTCCAATGTCACAGCCGATGCTTCTGGTCGCTGCAGCTCACCGAGGTCGGCCATCCTCTCCCCTACTTCCCCAGTCCCAGCTCCCTGGAACTGAAGTGTGGGGGCCCCAAACTGGCCCCCCGAACCTGGTTTCCTTCCCGCTTTTTCTCCCATCCCTTCTCCTTCACCTCTGATTCTTCACCCCAGCTTCCTCTCTCTCTACACAGGGAGAACCTTCCATGCCCACCAGGACCACAGGACCCAGTCGAACAGACCTCGTAGTGCACCACATTGAGACTCCTCCAGGTGTGGTTGTACGCAGCTGCCCATACCAGTTACCTGAACATAAAAATGTGGTTCGGGATGAGCTCAAGGCTTTGCTCGACATGGGAGTAATCGAGGAGTCCCACAGTGATTGGAGCAGCCTGGTAGTCTTGGTGCCCAAAGCTGACAGGTTGGTCCATTTTTGTGTGGACTTTAGGAAAGTGAACACAGTGTCTAAATTTGATGCATATCTAAAGTCAAGCTTAGAACTTGAACTGTGAACTGGAATGGGGTGAAAGCTGTGAGCTAGTGATGGCCGCTTTTTCAGTTGGTTGAGTTTTTGTGCTGAAAAGCATGGTGCAAATAAATGCCAGCCTTGAGCTGTGCTAAAATTCCGCCTGTCTCCCAAGTCTTCCTCTGCACCCTTACACAACGAAGTTCTACATATTGTAACCCTGGTTCTCTAATAGCACAGGTGAGATGCCTCACTAGGTCACCCTTCTTGAAGATGTGAAGTGAAGAAGAGTTTTTAACTGTTAAGAAGGACTGAAAGATACATATACTTACAATATACTTACCTCTGTCGGCCAGCAGTAGATGTCGTCTGGACTAGTGACGTTTGAAGTGAAGTGATCCTGACCCCTTCTGCTCTCCAGACCTGTCTGATCCATCCTGATGCCCTACTTCTGGGAGTTCTCATTGGCTGAAGATCGCTCAACCTGAAGATCATTGGGATTGCTGGGGATGGTGTTGCTTGGGGGCCGTGGAGATGGCTTGGGGATCTCATATGGGGAGTTGTACTGTGATGGCTTGGGGCTACGGTTGCTGAGAGCAGTTTTGCAATCAGGTCTCCATCAGTGGACAGTGGATAGGTTAAACAAACTGGACTTCATGTGAAAACTGTAATGAATTTACTGGTTACACAATTGCACTATTTGTCCATGTAGTACACAGTTATAGAAGGGATTTATTTTTTTAAGTGCACTGTCCATTATCACCCAGATGAGGATGGGTTCCCTTTTGAGTCTGGTTCCTCTCAAGGTTTCTTCCTTATGTCGTCTCAGGGAGTTTTTCCTTGCCACCGTCGCCTCTGGCTTGCTCATTAGGGATAAATTCACACATTACAATTTATTTTGATTTAATTATTTTGAATGTATTTATTTCTGTAAAGCTGCTTTGTGACAATGTCCACTGTTAAAAGCGCTATACAAATAAAAATTGAATTGAAGCATATGTGGGAGGATGGCACTTACTTATTGAGTCTCAGCTGGAAAATATGAGGATTAACGACAATCTCTTAAACTTATTCTTAATTAGCTATTCTGCATCTTTGTATATATATTAAAGTATAAAATAATAGTCTGTGCACCACAGTCTCATTCTTTTGACTTCCAGGTGTGACATCTGATGGGTATTTGAGAGCAGATGGACATCCTACCAGCAGCCAGGATTATGAGGAGCACCTGTATGTGAATACACTGAGTCTGAACAACACAAGACCATCATCAGATGCACAGGAAGAATGCAACCCTGAGAGCCCCAAAAAAGACATCTTTGACATGAGTATGTCAAAGTCCTCTAATATAGGTCTACCACTCTAAATATGTAAATATTTTTATATATAGTAAATATAGTATCAATTTAACTAGTTGTTTTGTATCTTTGAAAAAAGAAATGTGTGTCAATCTATTAAATGATAACAAAATTTAAAACCTCAGACAAACAATTCACTATTTCAAAAAGCAGTGTACTCTTAGGTGCAAAGAGTTTACTACACAGCTTACAAAAATAATTGACCAATCAGCCCCTATCCACTTTGCTCCCAGGACCTTTTGAAGATGCTCTGCGTCTGCATGAGGCTGGTAGTGTGTGTTTACTGGAGGACAAGTGGCCAAGTCCCCCACATCGCAGAGCCCCTGTAGCCCCTACTGAGGAGCAGCTCTGTCAAGAAGCCTGGTATCATGGGCGAATGAGTCGCCGTGATGCAGAGAAGCTCCTGATCCATGATGGAGATTTCCTAGTGCGAGACAGTGCCACTAACCCAGGCCAGTACGTACTGACAGGGATGCACTGTGGCCTGCCAAAACACTTGCTCCTGGTGGACCCAGAGGGAGTGGTGAGTTAGTGGGTTATAGCTTATTGGTCATGGGCTAGGGGTCATCCAATCTTGGCCATTTGCATTGAGAAAGGAGTGGTGAGCTCATAGGTCATAGTTCAGGGTATAAACACCCAGTTCACAGTTCTGGAGCAGTTCCTTTGCACAGGAGATCATTTTGTATTTTAAAGCTCATTGTGGTCAAGGAAGAGGGCAACTTGTACAAATTTTCACTGACAGAGATTATTGTACAATAAAATAGTAACTATTTTTAATGAGAAGAGATTGAGATTCTTATTTTGTTTTCATTGTAATTGTCAGGTACGCACGAAAGACATGCTGTTTGAGAGCATCAGTCACCTGATCAACTATCACCTGAGCAACAAGCTGCCCATTGTAGCAGCTGAGAGTGAACTTCATCTCCAGCAGGTGGTGTACAGAAAGCAGTGACCACCGATCAAACAAGTGTAAGTGTGTCAAGATTAAAAGACAACACTTGCAAACACCTATCTTCACATAAGCAGTGGTACAATTAGATTGTATTGTATTAATAACAGACATTCCATCCCTTAATGAAACACTGTAAATTAGTAAAATTGCTCCCAGGTTTTAATGAGGGTGCGAATGAGTGTGTAGATGGTGCACTGTGATGGACTGGCGTCTCATCCAGGGTGTATTGCCACCTCATGCCTGGAGTTCCCGGGATAGGCTCCGGATCCACTGCAATCCTGACCAGGATATAGCAGTTACTGAAAGTGAGTGAGTGTAAATTAGTATGAATCCTGTTATTATTCTCAGGTAAATGAAGCTAGGCATCATTTTGTGCAGCCAACCCTGGGTCCCTACACCTTTGCCTTAAACTCAGATACTAAACTTTTATTGGACATTATTATATGTGGGAATGAAACAAAATTTCCATCAGCATGTCACAAACAGCTGTCAGCAGAATTCAGAAGCACATAAATACTTACAATGTGCTGGTGTTAAATTATACCAAATAGGCGCAAGTTTTTAGCTGTTAAAAAATGTTGGTGTAAGATTTTTTCTCAGGATGCAGTGTTGCAGTGCTGATTTTTTAATGTTTATTTCTTTACAACAAATGGTTCCTTGAACTCATAGATTTAAGTAGAATGTTAAAGAAATTCTTAGAAGGGACTCAATTACCCATAGATATGTTCATATTAATAGTTTAAACTATTTAAACTACGCGTTTGCCCTCTTCAAAATTTTAGTCATTTTTTTTGAAAGGGCAATGATGTGAAATAAAATGAAATTAAATTAAATATAAACAAAAATAATATTAAAGACCCTAGATAACTTTCCTTTTCCATTTACCTACAGTGTATTGTTTATCACAAATAGTTACAACCTAAGTTACGACCATCATAAGTGCAAGCTTTCAGTTTATTTTGCTCACTGTCCTTGGCATAGCTCTTGAAACCTTGAAGCAAAAGCAACAGAACAAACTTACAGTAAGAATAAGAAGCAATCTGTTACCTAAATTTGAAGGCAATCAAGAATGATTTTTTTTTTTTTGCTGAATATGTGTGTATGTTCAGGTTGACTATGTTCTTTGCTCAGAATGATTGTCTGATATAGAACATAGATATATACAATGATGATACATAGAATGATATAGCTAGCTAATGCTATAAAGCTAGCTTAATAAACTTAAACTCAAAGCTGAAATAAAGACTGGATGACAAAATACACAAGTGTGGTTTCCCAGACGTGGCGTACCTGTTAAATACAACCCAGACACAGTGCCTAGTTTATTTTGGTGTGTGGTGCACTGCAGGTATGAATATTTTGCATGACCATCAAAAGGACTCTGAACAGCGAAAGCCGGCCAATATGGGCTCAGCTACAGCTGTGCTTAACTTTCTGTTACAGTTTCTAATTTTATTTGTTTATTTTGTCTCTTGAACAGGAGAGATGCTAAATATAAATATCAATTATTGTTTGCTCAGATATTATTTTATTAGATGTATAAAAGAAGGATATTTTGGAGGTGGCATTGTGAGATGTATGTCCAGTTGTGAAAGCCATGTTCTATTTTTTTTTTTTATTTATTAAGATCAACCATTAAATGACAAGTTCTTTCAAGCATTGTTTCAAGTAATTAAAACATGTAATAAACAATATTATGGTATTCATTTAGTTTCACTCTCCACTGGTACCACTCTTTTCTCCAGGTCTACCTGCCATAGGAATCAATTTGGATGATAATTCTGGCAGAATAAGTGGCACTGCATGAGATTTAAATGCCAGTTTGTTGTGAATCCGTTCAGCAGCTCTCTAAGCATATTTATGTATCCTTTGAGGCCATTTAAATAAAAAATATTTTTTGTCTGATTTATTTGTCACGTACTATCATTAACGGGAGTATTTTGAGTATCATTACCGAGGCATGCGTTTCAGTAAAGTATTGCTGAGCAGTTGAAGAAGTATATACATTGCTAAGATGACAACCCTGATTCTTCTAAAAGGGGCTGTTGATAATTTAGTTAGCACTGCTGAATGTGAATTATGCAAAGTCCGGATTTCACGCATTCATCAAGTAAGATTCACTTCAAAATGAAGTAAAATAAAGTTATATAAATTAAGTATAAATGAAGTGTTTAGTAAGTATTAAGTTTTACTATGTACAAAATCAACATGTAGAGAATGTACAGACTGAAAAATATTTACAGCTTGAAAATTGAACGTTTCAGAGTGATGTGTTTGAGGACACCATAATCCAACACACACATGATAGCGCCACATGTTATGACCTAATGTAGGGCTGGGCGACAGTAGAAGGGTGTGAATTATGAGTGTGTGCTAAAAGAAAGAGAACCATCACACAGGCAAACGAATTTAAGAACAAAAAGATGTGTATTTGACAATTAGGATATGTGCTACACTAACTGGGTGGAACTTCAGGTGTGACCAAGGCCAAAAAAATAAACACAACTACAGGCTAATTTTATAAAAGAAAAACAGATGAAAAACTTACCTAACTCCCTAACTAAACCTAAAAACATAAACAAACCCCCAACATAAATGGCAGTCACGCCCCATACCCAGTGGTACTAAACTGAAGAAAAAAAAAAATCAAAATAATGCAAGTTGTATTTACAAAAATATATAAGAAACAATCCAGGGTAGCAATGTTCAGATGGGACACAACCAAGAGTTTAAAAGATCATCACAAATATAATCACAAAAACAAAATGGAGGCACAAATGAAGTGAACAGAAGAAAGCTGTTCCATCCAATTTGGCAGCATCTTAAATCAGGTGTACCAAATGATGATATAGCACACATGAATGAGGCCCAGAAGAGAGAGACAGAAAATGAGGACTGGATTGGACTGAAGTAACAATGACAAGGACTGGACTTCGTGGGTCCTAGAACAGACTACTCAAATCAAACACAAATACATGCAAAAGCACTGAGCATAACATCCTGCTTTCTTGGATCTAGTTAGCAGATCAAAATGTGTTAGCTGTAGTTGCTGTATGTGTACAAAATTGTACAAAAAAATGATCACTCTTGGGCTACAGCAATTGCTGGTCTTATGAAGTGTAAACATTCTGGAACATTAGAAAAAACTCGAGTGCAGTGGAAAGTTAATATTGTAGCTTCGTCAAAACACATTATCATTAAATATTAGTCATAAGTTAACTACAAGCAATGTGTTACTAAACTGAACCTTCCAGGACTAAAAGTCATCTAGTTGCACAGAAACAAGTCATAATTTTACAAAAAATGTTTTATATTGTTTAAGAATAATGTCAAGTGACATATATAGCATTTTAGATCTTGGAGAAAATGTTCATTAAAATAAAACCATTAAAAACATAACATAATATGATCAAAATGGTCTTAACAGGGTTAAAAGTCTTCTCTGCTGAGTTTTGTCAGGTCAACACGGAATCAGCAAGAAACTCTGTTTCCCAGAACACACCGTGGCCTACAAACATGGCCACCAAGGACTACACTTTGCTCAGTCACCACTAATCATACACACCTATTCACAGTTAACTCCACACAGTTTTTTTTTTGATGCCCCATATTTCAGAACAATTCTTCACCGCAAGTAGAACCTTATAATAAGATCACAAGTTGTCATGAGATGGGAGATGTCTCATGTCAGTAAGGACACAAAATAAGTGGCCCTAGTGTATGTGGCAATGATCTCTTGTTAAAGGGAATTCTTAATATGGACCTATAAGATCTCATTTCTAAGTCAAGGTTTTGTTAATATCACTGGTTATTCTAAATTATTGAATGCTATTCTTTAGTGCAAGTTCACTTGGAAAGTTGGGATAGGGTGACCTTTGGGTACCTAGAGCCTGTGCTGATTTTTAATAGTTCTGATGATTAACTTTTCTATTGCACTGTTCTGGTCCACCTGTTGGGGAGGAGAGGCATGGGTAAGGTGGCAGGACGCAACCGAGAAGAAGCATTATTTAACTGGACAGGATGGCAAAGGTGCACATAATGATTTCAGGTGCGCCTATATTAAAGCACAATGTGCTAGTGCCGCCCCCGGCAAGTTGCTGCCCTAGTTGCCTATGGCAAGGACTGCTACTGATAGAGATGTTACCAATTTAGTAATCATTAATATAATTAATAACATTTTCAAAATGACCTTCCCAACCTTAAGTGACCCTGTATTAGCAAATCCTGAAGCTTTGTAAAAATGATGGATAAAAAAAACAGCGCTCTATTTGTTAGTGTAAATTGATATGAATAATATTACCATCCTGCTCTAGCAAGGAATGAACTAATAAAGCCTCACAATATGGTTATCTATCTCTGTCATATTCCAAAATCATACAATGTTTGACTTATGTAATGCCACCCTGGCATTGCAGACTGTCAGTTCAGTCCCTGTTTCACTACCCCGATATAATTACTGCATTAAAAGTTAGCCATTGAAATGTATGTTGCTGTCGGTTTAAGAACAAGCAAATTGCAAATATTTTAATGGCTTTGGTTATTTTGGGTCATTCTGAGGATTTGGTACAAAAGCGCCTGCACCTCTTCATCCATGCGACCCTGTGAGCAGCAAAACACATACATACATCTCTATTTAATAAGCCCAGTATGAACCACAGTTCTTGTGTAATACAGAGACAAATAAATCTACTGAGGAATATGTATTTACTCATAAACTAAAAGTGTGTAGTCAAAACCCTGTGTGTGTTAAAGAAATTATTCAAATTGGGTTACACTTAACCCAGCTTTTTAAATGTGTGTATTACTTACTTGTACTGCAGCTAGGAGGTGAGAGCGATATGTGGCCACCACTGTTTTGTGCTTACGCTCCCAGTCCTGACAAGAGAACAGCAAGAGATTTTCTTGTATTAGAGTTACACTCATACATGGGTGGCATGGCGGCCGTACAGTTGCTGCCTCACTATTCCAGTGTCCCCGGTTTGATACTGAGCTTGGGTTAATGTTCTTGGGTTAATGTCCCCATGGGTTTCCTTTGGGTGCTTCGGTTTCCTTTCATTTCCCAAAAACACGCCGCAAGGTGAATGGGCTATGCTAAATTTTCCCCAGATGGCAACCACCCTGAACAGGATAAAGCAGCTACTGAAGATGAATGAATGCATAATACATTTTCTCTTGTATTTAGTTATGCTTGTTGTGGATGGGTGGAAAAACTCTTCACTTCTTAATACACGTGCTATAATTTAAGACCGTAGTGGATGGGGAAGACTTTTTAATGTATGCATCCCAATTCAAGTTATTTGAGCTGTAATTTGGGAGATATTCCCACCTGGATTTGCTGGGTCAATGCAGATACTCTGTTCTGAAGTGCCAACTGCTGTCCCGGTATTCCAGAGGAAGTAGTGCAGGCAGATAAACCCATTGGTGGAGTCAAAGCTCCTAGAGCCTCCTTCAAACGGAACACATCCTTAGACAACTCTGTGATCTACAAAGACAGATTAATGTAATTAACAACAAAATTAGAGTTTTCTAAACACCAATGATACCTTGGTAGTTTTATTTGCTCTAACACATTTGATTAAGCTCATGAAGATGTTAACACTTATGATGTGCTAAGTCAGGAAAATGAAAACCTGTAATACAGTTGGTACTTCTGGTGTTACCACAGCAGAGGATACCATAATTTTAACTCTAGTACTGATAGCATGAAATGATAGCTATAAATTGATAATTGAAAATAACTGAATCCATAATACTGACAAACAGCAATGAAAATATGCACAGCATATAAGCAATGTATTCACAAATTATGGAAATTTACATGGATGATTCAGATTTTTAATGTTTTTTACTCTCTATTACATAAAAATAAATGTCATCAGTTAGTGCCTGTAGACCACCCTGTGGATATATTGGCTGAACACCATTAAAAATTAAGACTTCTGGAAGGAAACAGGACAGAGGAGGAATGAGACCCAGATCAGGAAAAGGAAGTGGGGCTGGTTGGGACACAGCCTTCGAAAACCTGCAGCCAGTGTAACAGACAAATACTAAAATGAAACCTGTAAGGGAGGAGATGCAGTGGAAGACCCAGAAACACTTGGAGAAGATCACTGGAGGCAGAAGAGAAGAAACAAGAAATGTATTAATCAAGCAATGTTAAGCAGCCTAACTCATCACTTTAAAGTGATGTCATGCATAAGTCATGATGTTATGCTAATCCTTGCTAATGCTAATTTTATGTTAATGCTAACTATAGTTGGAGTATACTCTATGAGTCACCAATGCCCCTGGGGTGGAGCTTCTGAACATGGGCAGAAATGGAATAAATAAAAAAATCATTCAAATATTGACCTCACCTACCACTAAAGAACTAGTCTTGACAAATTTTGACTAATCTTGACTAATGCACTTTTAAGTCAAGTGATATTAAACCCTTATATATAATATAGACTCTCATATAGAATTATACCCTTAACATTAGCCACAAAGCCCATGTGAAAAATATTATTACCTTTGCACACCATTACATAGTAGTGTTGCAAATTTAAAACTCTTTGTTTTTTTGTTGCCACAGTTGTGATTTTCTCATATTATAACAGTAATGTCTTGCTAAATACTGACATTTTGTGATAGAGCACAATAATGTGTCTTACTCGACTGGTTGAGATGCACACTCACTTTGTGGTCTTTCTCCTTGATAAGCCCCTTTGAGTGCTGGATGTCTTGGTGCAGTTGCTGGATGTGGCTGGACTGAGCCTGCAGGTCTGCTAACTGCTGCTGGACCGTTAGCAGCTGTGCCTCGGCCACCTGACGTTCACTCTTATTGAAGAGAGCCTCCCTCTGCACTTGGAACACCTGCAGCGGGGTGACAGTCAATAGAAAAGAGAGAGATACACAGGAACGGTGAGGGAGAAGATAGTGAAAATGGAAATAAAGCCTCTACGAAAGTGTGAGTTTGAACTAAAGGTCTATTTGGCCATATTACTTACTACCCCTTTTACAGAGTTAAATGAACTATACTAGCACATACACATACCTGCTGGAAATCAGGGAAGTGCTTGTGCATATAAATGTAAAGGTGCAAGGGCAATAACAAGTGATGTTTCACAGAGTAGACTACACACAGAAAGGGCCATCATGACATTTTCAAAACACTCGCACACAGTACACATTTACAAAAAAAAACCACATAATAGCTGACCTCAGTGCACGTTTTCTCATGCTTGCGTGTAAGGTCAGCCAGGCAGGCAGTCAGTGTGTTGATCTCAGCCTGAAGTGAGAGCCGCTGGGCTTCGTGGGCCTCTTTAGATACCATATCCAGTTCTACAGCTTTCTGAGATTGCAGCTCCTTCAGCTCCAGCTCTTTAACACTCAGAGCCTCATGGGCTGCTGCTACAGCGCTCTGGCTCTCCTCTAGGCTACGCTGCAGCTCAGCCTGCAAGAGAGAACATGCTCTAATATGGTGCTTCAACACATCAGATGCATTCTGAACACTGTGCCTCATTTACAGTGCATTCAGAAAGTATTCTGACCCCTTCATTTTTTTCATGTTTTATGTTGCAGCCTTATGTTTAATGTTTTAAATAATTTTTTTCAGTTTTTTCTTTTTTAATAAATTTGCAAAGTTATCACAAATCTGTTTTTTGCTTTGTCATTATGGGGTATGGAGTGTGGATTGATGTGAAAAATAAAGAATTTAAAGCATTTTAGCTATAAGGCTGCAACATAACAAAATGTGGAAAAAAAATGAAGGGGACTGAATAATTTCTGAATGCACTGTATCAATCTTTTAGTAAAGTTGTATGTAAATGTTTGCATCAGACAAACCAAACTAAACATTTCCGCTGGATTTACAACATTTTTGGAAAAGCTGATTTGCTTCGCACTCGTGCGTGTATGTTACTGAATGCCAAACACCCATATATTACCAGGCGCATGGTACGGCGTAGCTGATTTATGTTTGCTGACGCCCACAAACTCCATAAAAAGCAAAGCTGACAAGTAAATGTCAAAAAAGACTTTTTCAGAAGCGGAGGTGTAAGTTATTTAGACTCATGTCTATGACAATTATATATATATATATATATATATATATATATATATATATATATATATATATATATATATATATATATATATATATATATAAAATTTAGCAGTGTAACAGCACAAGAAAAGGCCAAAATCTAAAGATAAACTAAATATAAGGTGAATTAGGTGTGAATTAATTAAGGTGAAAAGAAAATGGTCTGAAATGAAAATAAAGGAGAAAAAAGAGATCTACACTGTACTCAGGTGATCATGTACACGAAGCACGTCACACAGGGAAACTGCTATTTGTTTTAAGTGTCTTGGCCAATGTGCTGAAAATAGTGCATGGTGTTAAAAATCATACCAGTCAATCAGAAGCGTGGCCTTAATCTTCCATCAGGCTTATGGCTCTGCGCAGACATTTCCTGTCTTCCATTTATACAGCACCATTTCTTTTGTCATAACTGAATGATTAGTTTGTCTTAATTTGTGGGTTTGTATTGGCTTGCGGTCTTTATTTTTCATATTCTTTCATTAGTGCCAATAATATAAAAAGATTGGTTTTCACAAAATGCTCTTGATGGTACTCTTAGTCCCTGTTCTAGTGAACTAGCATGAGGATGTGTTTTTGAGAGAGACTCCAAAGCACTTCTATAAGTCGCTCTGGATAAGGGGATCTGCTAAATGCTGTAAACGTCATAAAAAATAAGCTATTTAAACTCAACAGTACATTTCAAATATAAAAGTTAGGTAATCCATGCAAATTATATGATCTGAAGTCAATCATTCGAGCTTTACATTAGTTAGTCTTCTTATGCAGAAATTTACACATATTCAGAAGTATGAGTATGGTACAAAAGTTTTTTAGGAAATTTTCATGAATACCAAATTTCTTGTGTAAACGCTCCTATGAACAATTAATTAATAAAACTGTTCGTATCCAGCTCGATAAATTAGGCCCATTACACATACTCGTCAGAAAGAAACACAAACAGAAAGAGAGAGACACAAAAGATTACACATTGATAACACATTGAGAGTGTTAAAAAGTTGAATGGCCACTTTTTTTTAAGTAAAAGTGTGCATTTTTGCTTATGTTAGGTGTTTCAGCAGTGTAATCCTCCACTCTCACCCTGATCCTTTCATGTTCCTCCTTGCTGATCATGCCATGTTGTGCATCCTGCAGGTCACTTTTCAGCCTGGCCAGTTCAGCATGGGCATGTTCACAAAGTGCCCTCTCAGCCTCCAGTTTATTTTCTGTCTCAGCTAGTTGTTGTATTAGTGCAGACAGTGCCTCCTGGTGTTTAGCTAGTGATACTACATCCTTCATCTGCAAGGCATCCTGAACACAGCCATCTTTCCCAGCACACAAGACATCCAGTGCTTCTATGTCTGTCTGGCTAGACACCTCCAGTTCCTCTTGCACTGCCCTCAAAGTTCTTCCACCAGGCAACTCTGATTAGAGAACAAAAAAGTCATTTTTATAAGTTAGCTTCAGTGTGGGATTTTTGATTCAGTCATGGAACAGTGAATGCACTCATCACCCAAAGCACTGGATGGCTGGTAGCTCTCAGACTGCTCTTCCTTGTTATCTTCATCGCTGTCATCTTTGTCACTGTGAGGTGGAGGGCAAAGTCTCTCCAGATCCAGCAGAGCTTGATTGAGTCGCAGGGCCATCTCAGAACGCTCTCGAGCTAGCTGATCCAGCTGGAGACCCAGGGTGACCTGCACCTCATCCAGCTGCTCACGAGGAATACTCTTACTTAGTTCAGCTTCCAGCTCTTCCACACGCACCTGTAATTTATTCAGTGCTTCTTCCTCCCCTTCTGCCAAACACCTTGCCCCAGTGCCCTGCTCCAGGGCCACCTCTAGCTCATTTATTCGTTTTTTTAATCTCTCCACTGAATCACTCATATCTTGTGCCTCTTTCTCCTTCACCTGTAGAGATTCCTCTAACTCTTCCACCCTCTGCTTCAACTGCTGGATTTTGTCACTCTCATTCAGCCCTTCCTTCCACACCACCTCTTTGTTTGCCAGCTCTGCCTCCAGTTCCTGCACCCGGGCTGTCAACTTCTGTATGTCTGAGCTTAGCCCCTTCTCTTCAGCTTTGGAATGGCTAACTGCTAAACCTGCAGTCACAGAATCAATACCCAGTTGCATCTCTTTTCTCAGCTTCTCCAACTCAGCATGGGCACAGGCTAGCTGTTGCTCTAGGCTTTTCTGTTTTTCCTCCTTCTTTACTATTTCTCTAGCTAAACCCTCCTCCTCCTTGGACTCCACCTCACCTATGTCTTCAGGATTGTTCTCAGACCTGAGAATGAGAATCAAAACTGTTTTATTAAAATTTTATGAATGTTATTATAATTTTATCCTGAAATGAATACAATCACATTATAAAAATGTGGAAAGAATGTCAGCATTACCCAGGGTCCTCTGCAGTGTTTGAGCTTTTAGTAGCTCTGGTGTATTGCTGCTGCAGCTTTTCAAACTCTCTCTTTAAGGAGTCATAGACAGTCATGGGCACAAAGTCAAGACCCGAGCTATGAAAGTCTGTGTCATCCTTTTCAAACATTTCCAGCATCTGTCAATCACACCACAAAGTGAAAGAAAAAGAAGTGAGAGAAAGAGGATGTATACAGATATATACTACACATAGTAGTATTTTTTTAAAGAAAACTTGCTGTACAGGGCATGTAATCTAGACTAGAAGTGTGCGTTGGGCCTATGAAAACATGAGACACAACAAAAAGTTGCATGAGCATGAGGTTTTTACTTTCATGTGGGTGCTAGAGAGCAGATATGAAGCTCGTGGGACAAAGAAAAACATGAATGTGCAGAACTGCACAATGCAATTACAGTATTCATTCATAGTCCGGCTTGCGGTAGTTTAAATCAGGCTACTAGATTATTCATATTTTGGGAAATAGAACCAACTAAACTAACTGAAAATATCTTAAGCAGGCAGCTGAAGTTTGACGAATTGTCAGAGCCAGCATAAGAAAGAAAGAAAGAAAGAAAGATAAAAAGAAATAAGGGAAGGAAAGAGGGAAGCAAGGAAGGAAGGAAAGGAGGGAAGGAGGGAAGGAAGGAAGGAAAGGGGGGGGAGAGAAGGAAGGAAGGAAGGAAGGAAGGGCAAACGGATGGACAGACAGAAAGATGGGCAGACGGACAGACTTTTGGGTTCATGTTTAAATCTGAATTAATTTATAGATTAGGATGTTTGTAGCACTAGACCACATGTCAAACCCAAGGCCTGCTGCCTCATTTCATTTGGCTTGTGCAAACATGCAAAATAACTAATATTTAACCACTGGCACCACTGTAGTGCACACATGCTCACATCTCACAGTGCTGAAACTCAGGTTAAAATGGACACCTATCTGCTGTGTTTGATATAAGTCAGACCTGCATCTAAAAATGATTCAGAGATGCATTGTGAGTTGGCCTTTATTGTGATTCAGTGACTGACTCCAAATCCTGAAAGGTATCTCCCAATGTAGAGATCTACAAATAAGCTAAAAAAAACAGAAAAGATGATAGAGCACGAAGACGAAAGAGATGGGAGACTTTGGAAGTAATTTGACAAGTAAGCATTATTGGCCATATACAGACCTGGCACTCACATGGATAATTAGTGTGATACAGAGAAGATAATAGGTTGTGTCTAAAAGCCTCTAATAGCACAGACAGTGCCACTACACCTGCACTTTGAGGACCAGTTCAGCATTCTGTGCAGTCAGCTCCTCCACCTGCCTGCAGAGCTGCTCCACACTGTTCATTTGCTCCCAAGATGAGTTCTCTGTTTGGGCAGGAGGCATCTCGGCTTCTGGGCATTTTGACTGCCTGGACAGCAGCCTATTTGTTCCTGTAGGCATATAGATTAACAGAAAAAGCAAACCAGATCACAGTACTTCATATTAATACAGAAATAGCATGTGTACTCACATCATCAAATGTAAATCATTTTATAGTTTTCTTTTGTACCTGTTCAATATGATTCAGCTCTTGAAAGATTTGACAATTAGCTGATTAAGCTAATCAGTTCACAGCACAGAGCAGGTTAATGCATAGTGTAGTACAGTGATTTATTTTCTTTGTATTAAGGCCATTGTAACTGCTCAATGAGGAAAGCAGCACCCACCAGGGAAGTCAAGCATATCATCAGTGGTACTGCTGAGCCGAACACCTCCCAGCTCCTTCAGCACTACTTCCAGGCAATCACGTTCTGCCTCTGCCTCTCTCAAACACTCTCTTAGTGAGCTCAGCTGAGGCACAGAAGTCAGAGCAGACACAGAAACAACTCAGACACAGTCTTGCCACTACAAAGTCTCAACTAATTTCCATGTAAACGTCTCAAAAAACAGCACATTATAATTTGAAAATTATAGCTAAAGCAACACATATGCTAACCCTACATTTGAAACTAGAGTATGCATTCATCACCTCTAAAATAGACTAAGTAAGCATGTGGTGGTTCAGAATACACTGTCCACTTTCACAGGAGAAAGCCATTGTGCTTTACCCCCGTCTTATTTAAGACACACTGGCTGCTTATGTACGTGGTGGTTTGGAAACATCTGTCAGATGTCCCTATGACTGAATTCTGGCAAACAGTGGTAGTTATATTACTACTGGTCTCTCTCTCTCTCTCTCTCTCTCTCTGTCTACAAGCTGAGTGTGTGTGTGTGTACGTGTGTGTGTGTGTGTGTGCATGTCCATGGGCCTGTTGAAGTACAGAGCAGCTGGAAAGCAGCCAATTTCAGTGGATCAAAACGGCAGTTACTTTCATCCTTTTGTCCCCTCCTCTTTTTTGGTCACAAAGTAAAAGTGGAAAGAGCATGCACTCAGAATAAAACTCATGAATGCAGTCACCCTGAGTCTGCTGTGTTCCTGAGTAGCATACAGTTGACAGTGTCACACTGGTGTCAAAACCTGGGAGCTACTCAGAGGACGAAGAGAAGCAAATGTGAAGCAGAATCGCCCAAACAGATGCTTTGCCCTTGGTACAGATGCAGGAGCAGCTACATCAGGCTCTCTTCAATTTGCAGTAGCAACAATAAGACACAACGAGAACTCCTCCCCGCAAGCCTGTCATTATGCTCCCTTTCCCTCACCACAATGACACCTCAAGATGATACCAGGGTGCACCTAGAAACATTCGAGGGCACTGCCTCGGCCTGTGCTTGGCCAAGGAGTGAGTGGGGGCTTTGCATTCAAGCCCTCCTGACAGAAGCCCAGCTGGCAGAGCAGAGTCTGCCACCCAAGTGGCAGCCGGATCACAGGCTGGTCTCATTAGCAGTGCTCGATCATGTCGGCCTCTCTCCAGCGGGACACTGCTGGTGCTTCCACTCTATGATGTTGTAGGAAGAAGACCACCTATTGTCCTTCTCCCCGAGACTCAGAGACTCTTGCAATTGCTCGCTGAGACTGGACCTGGCAAACCCTGAGAAGGTCATCAAATGGGTAGCACTGGAGCAATTCATCAGCTGCTTTCCAGCAGGGACACTGGAATGGGTTCGGTGCCACCAACTAGACTCGCTGGTGGAAGCCACCCAGTTGGTGGAGGAACACCTATCGGGTGCTTCAGATCTCTGCAGTTTCGTGGCCCTCCCCCAATCTGAATTTTTCCTAATTCATCCTGAACCTTTTTTTGTGTTCAGCTAAGCAATATGGCTGGCAAGCACGTAAGAGTCTCTGTGTTGTGTTCTATGAGGTTTGTGCATCCAGGCGGGTGAGAAAACATGTCCAAAATATTCATATTGCAACTTGGCACCTTGTGCTCTCTGGGACGGTGAGAAATGGTCCCTAACTAGGATTGGAGTGGAATTGGATGATTTTGGACACTCTGGTCCCAACTCGTCTTTCCACCACCGTTATCGCTAGGACCACAGGGACCACCTCTCTTCTTTGTTTAAGGAGGTTGAGGTGGAACATGTGCCATGTGTTCCTCCTGTCCATTTGCAAAACCTCATTGTGACTTCACCCAATCACCATGTGAACTTGAAGGGACCACTTGGCAAGGTGGGAAGTAATACGATGACTTTATCTCCAGTTGTGAGCACCTATTAGAGAGCCGTTGTTGTTTCTTCTAAGCCTGGAGCAAATTCTCCCAAGAAAAGTGACCCTGTGTGTGGAGCTTTGCTCACAGGTCCAGGATGTACTGAACTTCATTTTTACTGGCCATTGGACAGTTTTCTTTAATTATATCCAACACACCCTGGTGATTCCACTTGTATAATAACTAAAATGGGGAAAACCCTGTGAAGGTTGAAACCCTGGGGTACCTCTTGTATGCTGGTTTAGATCACATTAATTCTCAATAATTCATAAAGTTCTTGTAGTGTACATGACATAAATGACATGCCTTGATCAGTTAGGATCTCTTTAGGGATCTGAATTCAGGAGATTACTCAAAACAGTGCCTCAGTGCCTCACACTGCTTTATTTGCCAGGACCCACCCAGACCTAACTCCACAGCTAACTGACAAAACCCAAAGTTGGGGACTAACCGCCACCTTTATGCTATGAAATTGACCCTTATATTTAGTTTTGAGCAGCATCACAGGGTATGTGTGCACATCATTGTGTACTGTATACACAGTCCCTGCACCTTCAACTCCGAACACTTTTCAATACCTCATTTTTAATCAGACGTTTATGGATCAAAATTTGCATGCTGCCTGGACCCACCAAAGTCTGATATATTCCCCCCTGTGTACTTAATGAATTAGGAAAAATGCTGATGATGGGAATAATAGGGTAGTGCCACAGTAACTGGAACACTCATATATACAGTATATGAGTGTACCAGTGTACAACATACTCCTAGTCTCCTAGTGCCCGGTTTTGAAGCATTTTTTGGTCGAATTGAAAGTCACCATCTTGGCTGAGCTCAGTAGGTCAAAATTGGAGCTGGAGCATGCACAGTAGATAAGGATGGTTGGACAGCATGGCCTGTCCATATTGGTTGTGTTGAGATCTATTACCTGAAGTGCAACTTAAGGCGGTTGTCAGGAAAAGATTTTAGAGCATTGAGTCATGACTAACTGAGCTACCACTTGGAAAATCTATTATGTTAAAGTAATGTAAGTATAAGTAGATAATGTAATGTGCCACCTGGAAATATACTGGTGAACAGCAGCCAACATTTACACTCAACAAAACATTTTTTGAGGAAAAAAAAATCACTGCTCTCCATGATTTTCCTCTAGCTCTGACACCTGGAGTAAGTTCCACATCTGAATGAAGAGCTCTTTTATGTTTGGCTTATTCTGTCTGTGGAGTTTGTTTTAAAAGGAGAGACTTAGCTAACCTTACGAAGCTACTTCCAGTGTAAACTAAGATCAAACAGTCATAATAAATTGTTATGAAATTTAGGTTGTGTTAGATGCTTTGGTTTGTGCCATCAATTTGTTCACTCACGCTGGTTTGCTAATTATATTAGTACAACAAGCTAGCTTAGATATCAAAATGAGCAGTATACAGGAAAACCTGCAAAGAACTCAACTGCCTAGAAAATTTAAAATTAAGAACTCAGTTTGCTAGTTATAAGTTATAAAATCTAGTTATAGTTATAATGTAATATGTAATATAATGTAATATATAATATCAGTATAACAATGTAGCATAGAAATGAGAATGAGCAAGATACAGGAAAAACTGCGAAGAACTCCCAGCTAAGGGTCTGTCAGAACAGTTTACAGCAGAATAAGACATGCTTTGAAGACAGAACCGTCATGAGCTTCAGGTGCGTATTGAAAAGTGAATGCACATTCATGAGGCTCAACTGTCCTGTCCAAAAGTGTCACTCACCTCATCAATTACGCCCTTTTAATTATCAACAAATAATTCCTATAAAACACATTTATCATAAAGAAAATAAACATATCATAAAGATGCTGTGATATTAAGGACAACTTGAACTGACTTGTGTTCCATTTACTGACATGGGAATGTGCAGGGTTAAAAACTGTTCTGCAGCCAGCCACTAGAGGACCTCAGAGACATTTTGGCTTCATTTTTCCCTGTTACAAAGTCCACCCATATATATATGCCATAATAATTGGCTGGTGCCAAAGACAGAAGGGTGGTCGGCTTTTGTGCGGACTACCGCAAGGTGAACACAGTTTCAATATTTGTATAGCACAGTAAAGTGTGCAAAAACTGAAGGGGTCTGAATACTTTCTGAAGCCTCTGTACATCACTGCAATATCTAATCTATTATACAATGCAAATGCATTATATATTTTGTAAGATTTCACAATCAAATGCAATTTCACAGTTGAATGTAATTGGTTTTTTATGACTGAGTGAATGAATTAATACAAATGAAAAAAACAGAAAGAGCATAAATCAGCAAGTGAGCTAGGTTATCAGGGTAGGCATGCATTTTTCTACAGACCTGACTGGCTTGTACTTCATTTGGCCCCTTCTAATATGATGGACGTGTTAACTTATCGCTGTAGCTACCAACAGGGACTAACACTACATATATTTTATTTTCTATATTGATAGTGAAAGCACTCATTTCTAGGTTTTCCGGGGCACATGGGAGCTCCTGTATAATTTGACCAACCCCTTAACTTGTACATTACCTCCTCCAGTGCAGTGGTGGTGCTGCTCTGTTGCTGCTCCAGAGCCTTAATCTTCTGTAGTAGATGTCCTCTTTCTAGCCTTAGCCTGCGAATCTCCTCAAACACTTCTTCATCCTCTGCCTCACTCCATAAACCCCAAGAACACAAGAGAAAAATGCAAAAAATGGCTTTATGTGTTTTCAGACAAAGCTACCCCACAAATAGTATAAACTCATTGTGATTTAGGAGCCTTACAGATGATTTGCAGCAAAACCACTTTGTGCTGGCAAATCCATTGTTTCCCTATGGAGACAGTGTGCAACACTGCCTGTGGTGTGCACTGCTTGGATCTGATGCCTTGGTGCTGCGCACAAAGTTCACTCAAGTTCAAGCTGGACACAGTTTATGCTAACCTTTTCAAGGCGTGACCAATAAGATATAGAGTTAGAAAGCCTATGTCGATTTTTGTGATTAGAGCTCTAATCTTCTCTAGGATGACATCAAACATTTTCTACGACCTAAAATCATAGGTCGTTTTCTGCAACCTAAAATAGCACTGGAATTGGTCATCATGGTTCTGTTGCTTTCAGATGAGGTTGAAATTGCCATTAGTTTGTCAAGACTAATGCGCCCATTTCCTTGCCCTCCGTGTTTTCTCCCATCTTCTCCAAAGGTCAAACAAAGGCCTTTTTTTGTTTGAGATTTGGATACATGCTGGACTTGGAAACAGACTGGGACTGCTCTATGAATGATCTCTGATTTCAAACACGCCTTGATGACGTAGCACCACTTCGGCCTCATGGTAAAAAAAAAAGTATGATTTATATGGTATGCCTACTTTCACAGTGAGTGATATGCAAAATGCTGATCATCTGTAGGTGCCCTTACGGACTGAGTAGTACTGGCTCATTTTCAGATGGTTAACCTGTTACAGGGTTAGCAGCATCTACTCACAAGGTTGTCTGGAAATGAGTGTTGAGTCTTGGGGGCTGGGGAAGGAGAAGTAGAGTTGTCTGGCACTAAGCACTCGGTAGGGCCATGATGCAGGTCTGGGGAAGGCTGCGTACCCTGATGCATTCCAAAGCACATACAATGATGTTTAATCTCTAGCAGTACTGCTTTGAAAAGTGTGATCATCGAACTATGAATTAATTGTGATACCTGTCGAGGAGACTTTGGAGGAGGAGGTGCTTTTCTCTTGTGAGCTGTGGTCCCCCCAGGCAGGGTTGGGGTTGTAGGGGGCAAAGGACTACACAAAGCAGGTTAAACTGAAACTTTCTAAACGTCCTTAGTTGATTAGTTGTATCGATGTAATATCAATAGAGTATTAGAAGTAAATTTAGTGTATAATGTATAGTGACAGTGAAATACCTCCTAACTTGTTCCCTCTGTGCAGTCTGAGTCTGTATATGAAGACACACACACACAAATATACAAACATAACCAAACAGTAACACACAAGCACACACAGAGACACCCACAGTCCAACACTCCTTAGGACTTAATTGAACAGCCACATGAAAGTGTATGTATCTAACATTCTGTCACTAAGCCTATAGAAGAGGGCATCTATTAAAGTTCCTTGGAAACATAGGTCCAAATATTTCAAATAAATTTTAATTAAAATTTTATTTTAAATATTTTAAAAATAAAGTTAGAGGTTATAATAATCATTTAGCAAAGTTTGACTGAAGAAAAAGTTTTTTTCTCAGAAATTAGAAACTCACTGCCACTGGGGTTTGTATCATTACCTGCTGCTAGCCTCCAATTCATTCGCAATCATTTGCAATCATGTGCAATCATTGTTTTACTTTATTCAATTACAGAATTAAATATTCCTGTCACTCAGTCATGCCGTACACTCTGTTCAAGTCTGAAATTAAAATTTCCTCTTATCCAGTCAGAGACTACTTTACTCCATTCCAAGTTCAAATTACAGTTCAGTTCAAATTTCCTCTTCCTTGTGGAACTCAAGGCGGCTGATACCGAGATCTACCGGCAAATAGTCACTGTACAATCACATGGTTGAACAGACAATTGCGAAACAGCCGACTCTTAAAAGTTTCTTCCTAAAAGCAAGTGATTCCGATCAGTCTAATAGAGACTGAAATTTTAGACAAATTCAACTTTATGTGGGCAGCAGAAAGCTTTCTTACCCTAAAGACACGGAGAAGATTAACAGCCATGTTCAATATGTTTTTGAAAAAAAAGTAATCCACAAGACACTAGCTACAATTATCACCAAAGCTTTGTTAAAATTTACATTTGAAATCCACAAGGGAATCTGTGTGATCTGTAGGAACATCCAACAACCACTGACAGATTTATCCTTCTTCAATTTAAAACAGTAATGCAAGAATCTCACACCATCAACTCCGAAAGCTCATCTCTCTAGAGTTGATGGTGTTACATTCTTGAATTACTCCAACAATCCGGAGGACTGTTATACATTTCATATATTTTCTATTTATGTGACTTGTTTAATTTTGTGTGATTCTGTGTACCTTATGGTATTATTGTCTGTATTTATTGTCAGTATTTATTGTTGTCTTTTAGTCCTTGTCAATGTCTACTACATGTTGCACGGTAGTTTCCTGAAGAAACTGTGTTTTGTTTTTATCCATTGCCATGATATGTGCTAAAAATGACAATAAAGCTGACTTTAACTTTGACTTTGACCAAAACACAGGAGTCGCTGTTTTAAATTGAAGAAGGATAAATCTGTCATTGGTTGTTGGATGTTCCTACGGATCCCTTAAATTCCCATGTGGATTTAAAATGTACATTTTAACAATATTTTGGTGTTAATAATTGTAGTTAGTGTCATGTGGATTACTTAAAAAAATAATAATAATAAGTGAAAGCAAGTGCCACAAGCCTCTTTATTAATTATTTATTGGATTTGTTTCAGGAACCTGAAGCGTGCAGCAAGTGCTAGCAATAACTTCAGCTGAGGCTGGCCAGGCCCAGGGTGCATCAGCAACACCAACTAATCCCCCACATAAAGGTACTAATATGCAGTGTTAGTACTGCTCCTGCATTTACAGTTCTTTCACTGCAATCGCAATGACAGTATTTTACAGTTTGTGTCTGCAAGGGCTCCAGAAGATGAACATCAATAAAATTCATCAGATGTAAGAATACTAGCAAAACCCCTTCTAGCAAGCTGGAGAAAACTGTATGCTTTACATATAAATACACAATAAATGTAAGAAAATACCTGTTTTATATAAAACTCATACAAAAACCTTATATAAATATAGGGACAGTAGTTAGAGAAACCTGAAGGACAGGTTGCTGTCTCACATTACTGACGCATGTAAACAATGTTGCCGAATTTCAAAATGGAAATACAGCATGGCACTGAATGCAAGGAGACCATCTGTTCGAAATGGAAACACTGAATACCACAAACTGCAAAGTACTAAAGACTCTCTTCTTTTCTCTTATTGATTGCTATGGTTAAGTGAATATATTCAGATGTTCTTAGTACTTTTTAAATTACACAACACAGCTACTCATAGCTACCTTTTAAATAAACATTTTCAACTATTCTTTGAAATAAAAACATAATCATCAACCCCCCTTCCTCCGAAATCCAGAGTGTAATTGAAACACTGCAGTTATACCAGTGCAACAAATAGTAAAATGCCAGTATCAGCTCAGTATCACGGTGCACTCTGGGCTGGAAATGGTCAACCAAATATTATCTGGTCAGTGGAAGTGCTATGCTGGTCCCTTTACACTAGCAGACAGTGTAGAAGGTTACTGAGAGCCTGTAAGAAGTAAACTACAGTTATTTAGGCACTTACATGGTTTACCTAATAAAATGGCCTGCCAGGGTACATATGCATTTCTGTGTGAACATGTGCATTTAAATAATTGAACACTGGTTGAGATCTCGGGTTACTGAGGCCATCTGTAGGACAGTGCACACTGCAGTAAATGAAACTTCCAGCACACAGCATGTTTCATGACAACAGAAACACACATATGAGGATTCAGATGAAATATGAGAAACAGGGCTCAAGTTTATGGAGTAAGGCTACAGAATTAGGAAAAGCTACACAGTCAGGAAGCCATTCAGTTAGAGTCAGAGTGTGTTTCTCTTACCTCAGTCTTCCTAAACTTTGCTTTTAAAGTCTTCATGATCTGGTAGAGAGTATAATCTAAAACACACAACCAGAACTACAGTGTACAATGCTGTACTCACTGAGCACTGATCAATGATCAGTGAGCAAAAGCCTAATTAAGGGTTTCAGAGCACATATTTCCATTGAGTCTGTTCATGCAGAAATGATTTATTTTCTTCACCAAATAAAATATGAACTCAGATATCCACTCTTCTTCACTATTTGCGGAAACTTGGATGTAATTGCTTTATAAAGCCTGTAAAATAACAGACAGATGCGTCATTTAGTTTAAGACATTAAGTAAACTTTCATTCGAGTCAAAAGCACATATAAGACAAAAGTGAGGAAAAAACAAGACTCACGTTAAATGCAGCAGAGTAGAGATGTATTACTGCACACGCCGCTCCAAACACGTTTCATACTTACAGCGCAGTGGTACTGAAACTGAGCTCCGCGTCACGTGACCACGCGGCGCCGTCCCGAGCGTCAGCGCGCTCCGGGGGTGATGCTGCGCATGCGCTGTTCACAGAGCGGCTACACGCTCAGTACAGTTACACACACTCTTACCAAACCTGTGTTTAACTGTGACAAGGTACGTTCCAAAATAATAAAATGAAAAGTTTCCGGTTGTAATAAAACAAGCAGGGTTTTGGACAACCTCCTTCTGTTCTTCTGTCTCTGCATGTAAACTCAAAATCGTTGCATGTAAACTCTTGTAATAGTATAGTTGTATAATATTATAAAACACAGGGTATCTATAGCCTGTATAGAATATTTGCATTTGTGTATGTGTGAATACACAGGCAGCCTCAGAAGCACTCTGCACTGCTGAAGAATAACTTTTGTCCGAAATAAACAGTTTCACAGGAAATTTTATTTACCAAATTGTGTTGCTGAGAAGCAGCCCATAGCATGATGCTACCACCACCTGGTTTCACTGCAGGGACCATTTCAGCCAGCTGATGAGCAGTATCTGGTTTTTGCCAGACATAGCACTTGGACATCAGCCCCAAAAGTTAAACTTTTGTCTCATCAGACCAGAGAGTCTTTCTCCTCATGGTCACAGAGTCCTTTAAGTGCCTGACATATGCCTTTTACTCAGGAGTGGCCTCTGTCTACCCATTTTACCATAAAGACCTGACTGATGGAGTATTAGATGGAGTATTAGGAGTATTAGATGGTTGCCCTTCTGGACGGTTCTCCCATCTCTGCCCATCTCTTTCCCAAGCTCTGTTAGAGTGGCCATTGGGTTCTTCATCACCTCCCTGTCTAGCTTGGTTTCTGAGTTTGGCCTGACAGTCAGCTCTAGGAAAATATCATAGTGGTTTCAAACTTATTCCATTTCCCAGTGATAAGCCCACTGTGCTCCTGGGAAAATTCAAAGATTTAGAAATGGGTTTATACCCTCACCCACATATATGTCTCAACATAATTTGATCGTGGAGGTCTATGGAGAGTTCCTTGGACTTTATGGCTTGGTTTTTGGTCTGACATGCACTGTGAATTGTGGGACCTGATACAAGCAGGTGTGAGCCTTTATAAATTTCTGAATGTCCAATCAATTGAATTTACCACTAGTGGACTCCAGTCAATTTCTAGAGACATCTCAAGATAATCAAAGGAAGCAGGATGCACCTGAGCTCAATTTGGAGTGCCTTAGCCAAGGTCTGAAGACTTATCTAAATGAGATATTTTAGTTTTTGTTTTTTAATAAATTTGCAATAATTTCTAAAAAAAAAACATGCTTTTGCTTCATTATGGGTTTTTTAATGAATGTGTAGATTAATGAGCAAAAATGTAATTTAATCCCTTTTAAATTAAATCTATAACACAAAACAATGTGCAAAAACTGAAGGGCTGAATACTTTCTGAACCCACTGCAGCAATAAATCAAACTGCAATTGCATGTGCAGTTTTTTTCGTGTTATTTGACACCATTTGCAGCTAACAGCCTACTTTATCTGTTTTGGCATCAGAAACGCTTAGATATATAGCGTCCCTAAAAGGCCAATGCCCTTTCATCATTAAATTAAAATGCATCGAGTAGTCACAGGTTTTATAGTATAACACTCCATACAGTCTCTGATTTAGTCCAGGGGTGTGAGACTCAGGCCTGGGAGCCATATAACCCAACAGAGATTTGTGTTTACCACCTTGTAACACATCAAATTCAGCCCACAAAGGTCTTGTGAATTAGCTGATGAGCAGAGTCAGGTATGTTAAATGAGGTAGAAAGCTGAACTGTGCAGTACTTCAGGCTTCCATGACTGGAGTTTAACTGCATTTCAACAACTGCCATCATGCTAAGGTTAGCATAGCCTCACTAGCTAGAAATTTACCTAAATAATTACACTGGGAATATCCCAAGCATGTCGAGTGCATAACATCACTGTACAAAACCAGCTATTTGAAAAGAACATTAAAGCTTACATGTACTTACCTCATTCTGGTTCATCTTGTTTTATTTACTCCACTCCACAGAAGAGAAAATCTCTTCTCTTCTCTTCCCGTCGTGGTCATGGCGCAAGCCAGGCAGAAGATTGTGATTGGATAAATTTTGAGTTTGAGTACACTGAAAGCATCTACTTTTCTCTGGAAATCCAGGATGATTCACCTTTGACCTAATATACATAAAATCTGTATTTTTAAGATTAAAATTTTGTGGATTTGCATGTATGGTTCTGAATTTTTAATTCTGAAATCTTACCCCTAGCATTTTCAAAACAAAGGGACAAAATGTAAATGTACTAAAAAGACCGGAGAAAAAAAATTAATTGTTCCAAAAAAAGTGACATGTATATAATTCAAATGGAAGAAATTCATATTCATATTCAAATACTTTTGTTGGCTTCCAAATAGGCCAAGCCTCACTGTCTTTTTTCGTGAGTTGATCGATATCTAGAACAGAATTGAGTAAAAATTGGATTATATTTAATTCATTTATTTGTGATTGCAATGTTGACTTTTGATATTTGATATTCTGAATTTAATCAAATTTTTGTACCTGTTTTTGTAAACTTTAAAAATGACAAAGCTAATCGTTGTCAGCTAATCGTTGTCAGCTAATCGTTGTCAGCCCCTCCTTTCCTCCCTCAGACACTCATGTTTCTGCTTGGCTCTCAGTATGTTCGTCCATTTCTATTCACAGAGGCCACTCAGGTGCTTGTTTAGTCCCTTGTCAGAGACTAGACTACTGCAACTTGCTTCTGGCAGGGCTGTCTCTGTGTGTCATTTACCCTCTCCAACTGATCCAGAATGCAGCTGTATGGTTTTTTCAACCTTCCCAAGTTCTCCCACACAACCCCACTGCTACGCTCCCTACACTGGCTTCCTGTAGCTGCCTGCATCAGATTTAAAACACTGATGCCTGCCAACAAATCCAAATGTGGACCAGCACCCATCTATCTTAAAGCACTTATCACTCACACTGCACCACACTTCCTCCGATCGTCTGGCACTGCTCGACCATCTCTCAGGGTACAAGGAAGGCATGCATCAAGACTCTCCTCTGTTCTGGTGTGTAAGTGGTGGAATGAACTTCCCCTAGATGTCTGAACAGTTGAGTCACTGTCAGTCTTCAAAAAATGATGAAAGACCCACCTCTTCGTGAAGTACTTAAATTAAATTAGCACTTTAGCACTAAAAAAAAATAATAACAAAATGTTTGTGTTGTCTGTGTGTTTTTCATACTATATTACCTCTCCAGCAGAGTTTTATAGACTGAGAGTATTCTTAGTCCTTGACCTAGTGAACCAGTATCAGGATGTGTTTATTGATAGAGACTTCAAAGCACTATATACTGTATGTACATAAATGTAAATGCTAAACAAAATGACCAATCAGTGATCTCACATCTTCTTTTTTTCTCTTAGCCATTGTGGCAAACCCAGGAAATCCACAGAGAGCTGTGTTAAGCTGGATATTTTCTCTGCTTAGACACACAGGCGATCTAGTTTAGACAGCTTGCTATGCAAAGTCATGCAATTTAAGTGTATTTTATGTTTACATTTGGTGTATGTGTATATATATATTCTTCTAAGCTGAGGAAGCTGTTAGCTATAGGCTAATAATAATAATAATAATAATTTTGGTCTTTATTAAAATACAAAACCAAATTTTCGTAATAAATCATTCAATTAAAAACCATCCCACTGTCATTATGTCAACATATTAAAATAGTAATGCATGGAACATAATATAATTATAACTGTACCGTGTTTTACTCTGCTCTGCGTAAGCAGAATTTTTGTCTTGATAAATGCATACCTTCTGTTTCTCTGGATGCCTTTTCTTTTTTCCTCTCTGCTTGGTAATTGTTTGTCTTGTTTTGTAAATTGGCTATATTGTTGGCTTGTTGGGATATTGGAAAACAATATTAGCCAAAGCACCTAAGGCTAATAAAACTTTAATCAGCACTTTTTATGGCAACTACACTTTCCATTGTGTTTACAACTGCTGTGCAAAGATTCTTTCAAAAATGATTAAATTAAATGTTTTCTACATAAAAAAGAAATCTGCTATGAACTATGATCAATAAACAGCAAAAAATTAACTAAGTCAATATTTGCCATGACAACCCTTTGCCATTAAAAATGCATTAGTAGTCTCAGGTACACTTTATACATATTTATGAGAACATGGTAGGTGGTATGTTTACTAAGCGTCTTGGAAACCTGCCACAGTTCTTCTGTTTTTTTATTACTTGGAAATTAGACAGTTAAACATGATATTGCAATAAAATAAGTTCTTGTGGCGCTCCACTATTCACATGTTGTGATGTTTACGCTTTGGATTGTCCTGCTCTGTCCTAATCTGATCAGTCTGATTTCTCTTGATGTATTATAGATGAGCTCTGAATGGATCTCTCTGTATAGGTGTCCTGATATATCGCCTGTACAGACTGTGAGTTAAACATTTTTTTAGAAATATGTAAACAAATCTTAATGGCCAACATTTTTACTGTGTTATGAGAACCAGGGATTGATTAAATGAAAGTTTTCAAAGCTTGGCCCACAGTGACTTCAGTGCTTTCTGATAACAGTGGCAGTTGTGGCTCAATGGTTAAGGCTCTGGGTTACTGCTCAGCAGATGGGGTTCAAGCTGCCACTGTTGGGCCCTTGAGCAAAGCCCTTAACCCTCTCTGTTCCAGGGGTGCTGTATCATGGCTGACCTTAGATGAAAAACATTAGGACACATCTAATGATGTTCCTGCAAGTGTGATTGCGAGGGCTCATTGATACAAGTTAGCTGATGTCACTGATTTGTCATTTTCAGAGGTGTTTTTAGTTCAAGAGGCTGGTGTGGAATCTAGTCCTGGAGTCTCCTCTCCAATACATGTGCAAAAGAGCATAGTTTCTAGTGGGAATGACATAAAGCAGTTGATAGTGAGTCGAGAGCAGCTTATTCAGTTAATTCAATTCAATTCAATTTTATTTGTATAGCGCTTTTAACAGTGGCCATTGTCACAAAGCAGCTTTACTTTACTTATACATTTATAAATTTATCCCTAATGAGCAAGCCAGAGGCGACGGTGGCAAGGAAAAACTTCCTGAGACAATATAAGGAAGAAACCTTGAGAGGAACCAGACTCAAAAGGGAACCCATCCTCATCTGGGTGATAACAAATAATGCAATTATAAATAATTAACTTCTATAACCGTGTACTACATGGTCAACAAGTACAATTGTGTAAACAGAAAATTCATTATAGTTTTCACATGAAGTCTATTTTGTTATCAACTGTTCACTGATGGAGACTGGACTGCAAAACTGTTCAAGGCAATTGCAGTCCTAAAGCTATCAACTGTAGTCCTAAGCCATCATAGCAAGACTGTTCATATCAATTGAAGTCCAAAGCCATCTTCATGATTTTTAATTGGTACCATCCTCAGTAATCTCATTGATCTTTAGGCTGTCCATGTGGGGCCATCCTCAGCAACAGCGAGTGATTTCCAAGTGATGAGAACTCCAACTAGAAGTAGGGCATCAGACGCCCTTATCCAGAGCAACTTACAAAAGTGCTTTGAAGTCTATCGAAAATACATTCTGATACTGGCTCACAAACTAGGAATACCATCAGTCCAAAAGCTCTGTTGGGGAGGTAATAGACAAGCGCTCAGACAATACTTTTTTTTTTGGTTTTGTAAGTGCTAACTTAAGTACTTTAGGGAGCAGGGACTTTGGCAAGACTAGCTATAACAGCATAACTAAAAGGGAGAGCCAGAAGCTAACACAGACATGAGGGCACCCTGGGACATAAAGCGGCCAGTCACTCCACCATCAACAAACCTGAGTATACACATGAGAGTAGGGGGAGCGACAGCCTCCAAACATCCCAGCTCACCACAACACTCTATGCCTGTGAACCCTCTAGATCTGCTGCTTTACCTGAGAACTATTCACAAAAGGCTTGACTTATCAAATATATTTTCAGTCTAGACTTAAATACTGAGACTGTGTCTGAGTCTCAAACACTCATTGGAAGGCTGTTCCATAACTGTGGGGCTTTGTAAGAGAAAGCTCTTCCCTTGCTGTAGCCTTCACTATTTGAGGTACCAACAAATAGCCTGCACCTTTTGATTGAAGTAGGCGTGGCGGATCATAAAGACCAAAAGTTCACATAGGTACTGTGGCGTGAGACCATTCAGTGCTTTATAGGTCAATAGTAGTATTTTATAATCAATACAAATTTGATTGGGAGCCAATGCAGTGTGGATAAGATAGGGGTGATATGGTCATATCTTTTGATTCTAGTAAGGACTCTCGCTGCTGCATACTGGACTAACTGGAGCTTGTTTATGCATCTAGTGGAACATCCAGAAAGCAAGGCATTATAATAATCCAACCTAGAGGTAAGAAAAGCATGAACTAATTTTTCTGCATCGTGTAGTGACATTATATTTCTTATTTTAGCAATATTTCTGAGATGAAAGAAGGCTATACTAGTAATATTATCTACATGAGCTTCAAATGAAAGACTGGAGTCAATAATCACACCAAGGTCTTTTACTGCTGCACTTTTTTACAAAAAGGTCTTTTACTGAGCAGAAGGCCATCCAGAGATACTATGAAATCAGAAAGCTTACTTTTAGTTGCATGTGGTCCTAGTACAAGTAGAAGGAAGTTAATAAGCATCCAGTGTCTGATGTCCTTTACACATTCCTCACCTTTATTAACCTGGTGTCTGTTATCTGGCTTTGCTGAAACATACAACTGGGTGTCATCAGCATAACAGTGGAGGCTAATACCATGTTTACAAATAATTTTGCCCAGAGGTAGTATATATAAAGGAAAAAAGCAGTGGGCCTAAAACAGAACCTTGCAGAACACTAAATTTTACTTTAGTATGCATAGAGAAGTCACCTATTACATCTACAAATAACGATTAGTCAAATAAGGCTTGTTCCCTGAAGTCCAACATCATTTTCTAGTCTATCAAGGAGAATTGTATGATCAATGGTATCAAACGTTGCACTAAGGTCAAGCAACACAAGCAAGGAGACACAACCCTGATCAGAGGCCAGTAGTAGGTTATTTACCACTTTAACCAGCGCTGTCTCTGTGCTATGATGACACCTAAATCCTGACTGATACATTTCATGAATGTTATTCCTATGTAGGTATGAGCACAACTGCTGTGCTACAACCTTTTCTAGGATGTTGTAGATAAAGGGGAGGTTTGATATTGGACTATAGTTGGACTACTGAAAGGGGTCAAAGTCAGGTTTTGTAATCAGGGGTTTGATAATTGCTAATTTAAAAGATTTATGTACACAGCCAGTGCTAAGGGAAGAACTGATTATTTTTAGAAGAGGTTTGATTGCGCCTGGAATTATTTGTTTGAAGAAACATGTAGGTAAGGGATCTAGTACACAAGTTAATGATTTTGATGAGGAAATTAGTGAAATTAGTTCAGTATTAACTCCCAGTACCCCTTTTGTCACACATGATAGCTTCCTGTTTTTCTGTGGACTGGCCCACTCATGTATAATATTTGCATGCAGTCTTTGAGAACTTAAGAAAAGCTTCCTAAAATCTAGCAAAGTGTGAGTTACAAAGGTTACAATGACATATCTTGATAATCAAGTAGGGCAAGGGCAGGTGTGTCTTGTGGAAGAAAAGATCATGGCCAGCAAGAATTTTCTAACCCCTTCTACCAGATGTGTGTTATGATGATTCGTTATTACAGGTTATTATCACAGTTTTTTTTACAAACCTTTCAGCAGTGGTGGCTTCCCTCACGTCCATACTTAGTCCTTCTGTGTATTTTATGTGGACTAATGCATTAAATTGTGACTATGCATGCAATAGTGTTAAGGCTTTGCTTTGTAATGCAGCCCCACACTTTTCAAACCCTTAGGTCCATAAATCACTTAGGTCCATCTTAAACTTTGTTAAACTCTCCATCAAATATAAGTATAGTATGTGTATATAAGTATATAAGTATATATATGTATAGTTTTTGTGTGTTGCTTAATAAAAGCTATTCCTGTGTTCAGTCCCATAGTCTTTTCCTCCTCCACCTATCCAGCTTTATCATACCTATCTCCAGCTCATGTTACTAACCCTATGTGTCTCCCAGTGGACTTTCACCCACATATATTCATACATCTCATACATTCTCAGTATCAATTATTAATAATTATAATTACTCAAAAATCCATTACATTACAGGTTAAATATGCTCAACAAGTAAGTGTTGTAGAAGGCACTTTTTGTTCTAATAGTAGTTTTGGAGTTACTGTTCTAATGATACGGTTTAATCCTTTCCAGCTGAAAAATTCAGCTAATCAGTTTGGTAATAGTTGGTTAGAGTGGCTTGAATTTCATAGCTTTCATAGTTTCTATGTAGCAAGACACTACTGAAATCAGCCGGTTGCTAATGTCAGTCTTTTCACACTTTTCGTTTTTGCCACACTTAACTGATAGTCCTTAATGTTTCAGTGATGGAGTGAACAAGTCTCCGGTGTCGGCACTATGTAACAGTCAGAGGTAAAGCTGTAACACAACAGTTTTCCAACACAGCAAAGTATTCAGGGTGGTTGGTTTTGCACCATACTTCTATTTTATTAACTTTTTAAGAGAGACAAAACAGAGAGGCAGAGTTGCTATAACATAAGTGATGTTACAGGAACTAACTTGATAACAATAATTATAAACATATAAAATGTATGGATAAAATTTTTAAAAATGGTTAGTATTGGTATTGTTGTGGTATAGCCTAAGAGAATTAAAACACTTGTTTTTAAATAATCAACTCCACACCACCCCATTTTTGAACATTTTCCTATAACAACATACCTGTTGTGTTTTATTCCATGGATAATGACACATTCCTAGGAACTCAACTCACTTGTGAAAATTGACAGTTCTATCAACCATGCACACGCATGCCAGGACCTTTGACAAAGTCATAAAGTATGAGTGATAACAGCTGGAGGTGCAGATTTTTCCTCCGAAGATTTCTGTTTTCTTCTTCTGTTCCTTCTCCATCATGGTGAGTGTATCCATTTCATTCTCTGTTGAAGCATTGGGCTGTGACTTTCTAGCTTAGAGTGCTCAATAATAACAAGCATAGCTTGTTAGTCTAAAATAGCTAGTGCTGTTGTTCAGTGGTTCGCTCCAGATCACAGGATAGGAACGTGTGTGTGCCGCTGTTTCCCTCACATCCATCATAGCTGTTGGTGCTAACAAGGTCAAAGCATGTGTACCTCCATTACCATTACCATGCTGCCATCCCCACTGAGTCACTCATTCAGTGGCATAGTTTTACTCCGGTACACAGGAAAGGGACATCCATACTCCTCCTTTTCCCTCACATTCATCAGCTCTATCAGCGCTAACAGGGCTGGAACATGTGTGCACCTCCATTTCCGTTCTCCTGCCATCTATATGTCACTTACTCGGTGCCAGCAGTTTTTTTCAAATCTCCCAATGGCTAGCAGGTCTGGATTTAGCTGGTGCTGTTGGTATTCACAGAGCTATGTGTGTCTAGCTTTGCTGGAGCCTACCTGCTTGTGTTGCTTGACCTTAGTACAAATTTTGATACCATAGATCATAATATTCTTTTAGATAGACTAGTAAATGTTGTTGGAGTTAAGCTCTTTCTTGGCTCATGTCTTATTTGACTGATCGCTATCAGTTTGTAGTTGTGACTCCTCTATGCATACTAAAGAAAAGTTTGGCATTTCACAAGACTCTGTTCTAAGCCCACTGCTCTTTTCTCTACCACTGTACTACCTCTGGTTACAATTATTTGGAAACATAGTATTAGCTTCCACTGCTATGCTGATGACACACAGCTATATGTGCCAGATGACAGACACCAGCTTAATAAACTTGAAGAATGTGTTAAAGCATATCAGACACTGGATGCTGAGGAACTTCCTCCTACTCAATTCTGCAATTTAGCTTTTAGTACCACAGGCTAGAAATAAGCTTTCTGATTATTTAGTAACACTCGATGACCTTTCAATTATACCATGTGCAGCAGTGAAAGATCTTGGTCTGATCATTGACTCCAGTTTCTCAATTGAAGCTTATATATATAATACTACTAGGACAGCCTTTTTCCATCTCAGAAGTATATTGCTAAGACAAAGAAATGTACTGTCGCTGCATGATGCAGAAAAACTAGTTCATGATTATTTTTTTTTTACCTCTAGGTTTGACAATTTAACCACCTTGCTGTCTCTATGTTCCAGTAAGTGTGTAAACAAGCTCCAGTTAGTCCAGAATACAGCAGCCAGAGTCCTTCCTGGAACCAGAAGTGTTGATCATATCACTCCTATCTTATCCACACATTGGTTCCCAGTAAAATTTCACATTGATTATAAAATACTACTAATGACCTGTAAAGCATTAAATGGTCTCGCACAACAGATGAACTTTTGGTCTTATATGATCTGCCACACCTACATCAATCAAAAGGCTCATTATTAGTAGTTAGAATAATGAAGACTTCAGCAGAGGGCAGAGCTTTTTCTTGCAAAGCCCCACAGTTATAGAACAGCCTGCCAATTAGTGTTCAGGACTCAGACACAGCCTCAGTTTGTTTTCAGCCTAGACACCTTCACTCAGGTTTGTTGATGGTGGAGTGGCTGGCTGCTTTATGCTCCAGGGTGCTATCACACCTGTGTTCTGCCTTATGCTGTCATAGCTAGTCTTGCCAGAGTCCCTGCTTGCACTCTGTGAACAATTTAAATCCTTTTAAACCACTATAGGACAAGAGCATACCTAATAATCTGTGCATTCTTTCTCTCTCTCTCTCTCTCTCTCTCTCTCTCTCTTCCCTGTTGAGTTAAATGTTACTCCTGCTGCCCAATGAGATGTCAATGATCCTAACTCTGTCTGCCCTCTGGTCCTGCCTGATCCACTCTGATGTCCTACTTCTGCTTGGATCTTCCCCACATGGATAGCCTGAAGATTGGAATGAATTTGCTGTTGATGGTACCACATGAATATCCTCTTTCTGAGCACTCAGGATCTCCTTCATGATTTCCCAATGGACAGGATAAACAATACAAGACTTGTTTTGGATGGTTTCAAGTGATAATTGTGATTATAGCCCATCATAGATGTGGGACAGGGCATCAGCTATGGTGTCTTTTGACCCTATCTGTAGGTTAGACTGAAGTTGAACCTGGTAAAGATCAGGCTTGTTGGGGGTTAAGACACTTGGCAGACTTGACATACTCTAGGTTTTGGCAGTCAGTGAGGTCAATGTAGTGAATATCTTGGCTCCTTTTACCTGAAGGCTGATGGGACTACAGGGAGAGGATATCTATACTTGACTGTGATGACATTCAAGCCTCAGTATTCATTGCAGGGGGCAAATGCCTCCATCTTTCATTTCCACAAAGACAAGCCCGACCTTCTAGGATGGCCAAATGTAGCCTTGTGCTAGGGCTTTGGTGTAGTCCAACGTGGGCTTTGTTTCTGAGATGAAAATGGGTAGGCACGTCCCCTGGGGGGCGTTACACCTTCCAGGAGGTGAATGGTACAATCCCAAGGGCGATGTGGAGTCAGATTAGCAGCCTTAGCCTTGCTAAAGACATCAGCCAGGTCAAGATATGGTTCGGGTGTATGGTTTGGTATAAGCCAGGGTGAACCTCAATGTGTAAAAAGCCTGTGTGAATAAGGAGGGGAATGGTGCACTCAGTAACTTTACACCATACTAGTGAGCTGCAATGCATTCTTCAGTCCATTATTTGCTCTTTCCACTACTTCTTTTTTGGATTTCACATTAATATGATTTTGAAAGTTGCTGGAAAATGGAGAGTGAGAAAAGAAGCTCTTGTTCTTCTTCTTCTTTTTTTTTTTTTTAGGAATTAACAGTGAAACCTGACACTTATGATTTGTGAAAATATATGATTGAAAAGTGCAACAGGAAGTGCAGTTGGAGCACATGGTGAAATATGTTGATGTAGGCTATTAATCCATGAAATGGCATTCTCTATAAGTAAAGATATCGCATTGCCACATATCCTTGGTTTCTGTTCATTTTAATGGAGGTATGCTGTATTTATTCTAGAGATGGCATGATGTCCAATCAGAGTGATCTATGAGTTCGTGTCTGCTGATATGCCCTACCGAGGCCTAAACACAAAAATGCATTACTTATCTATATAGCTTGTGCATGATGTCAAGCATGTTTCATCTGAGCAAATGTTAATAAAAAAGGGAAAATGCATGGCTCTAAACATAGAGAAAAGGCAAAGACATTTGAGCTAAAGACTATGAGCTCTGGAATTTGAACATGACACTGATTTTATTTTGACTTTTTGATTTTCCAGCAATATTTTTTCTTTAATTTTCTTTCTTTTTATTTTTATGTACTTTCCTGCAGGCACCAAAAACTTTTTTTTTTTTTTCAAATAAACTGACAAAAGAGATTTTGCAGCTTTTTTTGATTCCTTTATACTAACAAACAATATTTCTCGCACTAGAAATTATTCATGCATTAATTTTCAGGAGCTGCTTTGTTCTGGTCAGGGTTGCAGAGGATCTGGAGCCTATCCGGCGCACACTGGACGCTAGGAGGGAAAATTCCCCCAATCCATTGCAGGCCACCATGCAAACACATTCCACATTCCTAAGGGCAATTTAGCATAGCTAATCCACCTATCTGCATGTTTTTGGACAGTGAGTGGAAACCAGAAAACCAGGAGGAAACGTAGGCAAACAATGGGAGAACATGTGAAACTTGGCACAGACAGTAGCCCAAGCTCAGGATCAAACCAGAGACCTTGGACCTATGAGGTGGCAACAAAACAAACTTACCATATACAAAATATTTTAACAGCTACAAACTAATTTTAATTCCTAAGCTCCTAACAAACTAAGCTAAAGGGAAAGAACACATGCCAGAATCAAGAAATGGGCACACAGTTCACAAACAAGTCAAACAAGCAAGGAAAACAAAGTCAAAAGACAGCTCGTTATCAGAGTGAGTGTGAAGCTAGTCCAATCTGCCAATGCCTTAAGTAGCTATGCGGTGATGGAGAATAACAAGCCACAGGGAATACTGGAAATCCTCTCTACTGGAGCACAGGCCTGGACCAGAAATTGACTGCACCTGGAAAACCTGAAATGGCATGACACATACACAATACACAGAGAAAGAATAAACACTCAAACACAAAAAAATGACACAGATGGGGCCATAACAACCTGCCGCACCACCATACCACCCACAGGCAATTGTTATCTCTATATTTTTAACATTGCAGCAGAATTTGCCACCACCACAATTTTATAACTTTGGCACTTCCTCAGAAATGTGCTCTGCACCAAAAAGTCCCAACCACAGCGTTTGATGATGGTTTAGTTAATTGTATTTAATATTTGTTATGCACTATTAAAGTTTTTACATTGATCTTTATTATTGATAATAAATGTATTGTTCTGAAACATGTTGATTAATATAAGTCTTTGACAATACGTTTGTAATGGCTGCAGTCATTTAGAGGGTATTTTAGTGGGGAAGGGGAAGGTACATACACTGCACAGTTAAGATGGGTAGTGATGGGCCCAGTGAGAACAGCCTACATAAAGGCTGAGCTTCTTGCAGGTTGTCAGCAGGCAGTCCAGAGCTGATCCAGTCTAGGCAGTCCAGAGTTGGTGAAGGGCCAACACTGAGTGGCCAACCATTTGCCAAAGAGGAAATTCTCATGGGCCCATATGTGCTAAGGGCAAGTCCTTATCTCCACTGATGCTGGGTTATATGCTTGCATGTATAGTCACAGATTATTGCAAAGTTGACAGTTTATTATATTTATAAATAAATATCAAACATTTTACTTCCTCTTCTCAGTGGATTTGCTGTTTGTGCAGAAGTGTCAACATTGCTAATAAAAAAATCCTAGCAGGCAAAACAAAATTTTGCTACAAAACACACTAGTGCATGTTGGTAGATGGGGTGGCTCCATGCTATAAATGAGAAAAAAAAAATTCTTGTACTGATATTAAACAACAATCAGCATAAATGCTTGGATTTATTAACAGCCAATTGATGTATAAGCTAAGTTTTTACAGTTGTTATAAAATTCACACGTATGCATGCCAACATACTTGCATGTATATAAATGTGTTCACTAGGGGGCAGGATCACATGTAACAAACCAGAATGTATGGGGGAAAAAAATAAGAAAAATAATAGAGGAAAGAAAAAAATAAAATACTTGAGCAGGCAGTTAGTAATAAAGATTGTGGGACAAAGAGAGAGAGATGCAAAGTTGAAATGGCCACTTAATGAGCTACTTAATGATTAGTGAACTGGCTTTTTAGCCATGCAAATTTTATTCATGTTCAGTCTGGCTGCTGATTTAGCTGAGAAACCAGAACAGCATAGTTTTTCCTTTTTGCCTCAGCAATGAGTCAAAAAACATAAATGCTATGGTTAAACTGTAAGAGTTAGCACCCTCTTTGTGGCTGCCACTAAAAAAAATGCCAAAGGAAAACTGAGAATTTCAATAAGCTAGTATAGTCTCTCTTTTCTTATACTGTTTTGTTCTTTACTGCATGACATGCTGACACAAATAAAATCTGTATTAATAATAAATTACTAATGAGTTCTGGAGCAAATCATGTAGAGCAAACAAAAATTTCTAACACCCAGTTCATTACTATGTGAAAAAGATACATTCATTATGTATTATGTATTCATTATGCATTATGGATTAGGTCATGCAACAATTTTGGAACTAAAAAGCAGTAAACATTTGAGATATTATTTTCTTTCTTCTTAACTCATCTGTATTGTATAATTGCATTGCTGTTCAACATTAAGCTAATAAACACAAATATTAATAGCATATATTAGTCTATTGCCATAAGTGGGTAGGCAGATAATTGCTAAGTCTTAAAACATACTAGCATGCACTGTGATTAGGACCACATGGGTAAAATAGCTTAGAAACACAATCAGCACTAGAAGAGCCATTAGGCTAGTCAGCTCTAATCAGCTGATAACAAATGATCTATTTGTCAAAACCTAGCACTAAGCAGAATTTGGAGAATCATCCCATCCCACAATCTCAAGAATAAAGGAGAAATTTACATTTGTATTTTACCTAGGCATCACTCATAATCCTTATTAGAAGCTTTCTATAAATACTACTTAATCACAGACTCTTATCTATTGGCGTCTAAATGAGAGATAAAATACAATAAGACCTTATACATAAGTGATATACATTAGTGATAGAGATAAATAAATAATTACATGTATGTACACATGATTATGCTGCCATGATTTCATGAGTAGGGCCTGTTTTCTGTTGGGTACAAACTGGCAAAATCAAGTGTCAAAATCTCCTTCTATTCAGAGATAACTAATCAAACTGAAAATGATGCTGTCAGTGTTTGTCTTTTGCTCACTGTAGTTAGGAGTACCTTGGCTGTGTTAAAGACATTCTAGTTCATTCTATTTCTTAAGTGCTACAATCAAAGCTTGCTTAATCATGTTCTTAATGTTTTTGAAAGCAGCACTGTCTAGAACACAATAAACATCTAAATCAATCCTACTGAATGGCTTCACTGTGTGTAACCTGTTCATTATATATATATATATCATGAATTTTTATTTAGAAAATTAAATGTTATGATTTCTTCCTCTAGGGACAGAAATACTAACAGATTACACACGATTTTAAAGTGAGGTTTTGTTGAGGTCAACTTTGACTGGCAGAGGCCCTGCGTCTTTTCCTTCATCATGATGACCGACTGCTACAGCAATCACTGAAGTCAGATGGTAGGGGTTGACTTTTGGCATGTAGTCCAGGAACTCCTTATCTCCATTGATGCTCAACTGCAAGAAAAAACAGACCAATGAAAATAGACTTCATAGTGAAATTCCAAGCAGGGCAAAGCACACACTAAAAACAGACGTATGTCTCAGATACACGCTCTTCGGATGACTCGTAATAGGCCACATTACACATAGTCTAATGTCAAGTTGGCCGCACCAAAAAATCAGTTGAGTGACCAGTAACACACCAACACCTCCTCTTAAATGTTTTCTTTTATAGGAATTTATCTGAAAGGTACATTCTGAATGCACAAACAAATTAAACATATATCGCCTACGAAACACATGAACAGACAGGAATTCATTACAGAAAACAGGAATAACAACTAAATTTTCAAATAATGGTTTCACCATATATACACAGTGGTTCATAAGATTATTAACCTAGACATTTAAAGGCACTTTGTGCATATTCAAAAGTCTACATTACAAAATACAAAAGAAAAATGTGAAATAAGGATTTGAAATTCTCCACAGTACACCACTAACCACAATTTTCACATTGCTTAATTATCCGTATCAGTATTATTATAGTATCTGAAAACGTATGGGTAAGTCAGTGTGCCAAAGTACTTTAGAAGTATGCATGTCATATAAAATCATATTTCAAAAGCCAAAAAATGTGTTCCAACTAGGATTAGGATCTTGCAAGAATAACATGTTTTTATGAATAGGTACCTGAGTCTTTACATGTTGCTCAGGTGCTGTTACCAGACTGGCACAGCTCAGCCAGAGCATCACCATGATTGATAACAGGAGACATGTAGCTAAGATCCAACGTGGCAGACCTGAACGCCTGAAAGAGAGAAAGACCAAAATCACTACTGCCTTATCTAAACTTATTCAAATCTAAACATCTCAAAAATTCTTCACAAGATTAACAATCAAACTGTTCATAATATCTGAATGTGGCTGAATCTGGCCCCTCTAACCTTGACATGCAGCCCAGGAAGTCATGCTCTCCAACTGTGTCTTCAACATGCTGACTGCTGTGTTTTCCCTTACTCACAGCTTTAGGAGCATTTCTCTCTCCATGCAGTCGTTCTCCTAGAAGGCAGTGGGTGGCCATTCATTTTAAAGAAACAACAGAATTCGTGGTCTCTTTCAAATTACAGTCAAGCCAAAAGATAGAGTCAGCTATGTGTATGTACCAGTACTGATCTTATAGAGGAAAAAAGTTTTAAAAAGCCCTCTAAACTAAAGGTGCTCCATCTCACCAGATTGTAGCCTCTGTGTCTGAGGATTTCCTTCAGGCCAGGGTTTGTTGGCAACACTGGAGTGTGGGGCTTGCAACTCAGGTAAATAATACTCAATCTCCGGCTCGCTCTGAAAGAATTGACAATTTAGGGTGAATTTAGGAGTCAGTTAGGACATGTGCAAAGAGATCTACTGTTTTGTGCATGCTGATATGCTTTTCTTCTCAACGCGGTCGTAAAGAGTGATTATATGAGTTACTATATACGTCCTGGAAGCTTGAACCAATCTGGCCATTTTCCTCTGACCTCTCTTATCAACAAGGTGTTTCCATCCACAGAACTGCCACTCACTCTTTTTTTTTTTTTTTTTTTTGCTTTTTGCATCATTCTGTGTAAACTTTAAAGACTGTTGTGTGTGAAAATCCCAGAAGATCAGCAGTTTCTGAAATACTCAAACCAGCCCCTCAGGTATCAACAACCATGCCACAATCTAAGTCACAGTGATCACTTTTTTTTCATTCTGATGTTTAATGTGAACATTAACTGAAGCTCTTGACCTGTATCTGCATGATTTGCATTGCACTGCTGCCACATGATTGGCTGATTAGATAACTGCATAAATGTGTAGGTGTACAGGTGTTCCTAATAAAGTGGATTGTGTGTGTGTGTATTCCACTATGTCTTTACAAATGTTTGCTTGTGACATTTGCTTGCAGTCCTAGTAGTGTTATTTTTGCTTTTGACCCTTTTCACTTATATGTATTCCTTTCATGTATTAATTTTCCTTTTGCTTTTCCAGGTGTCTACAATTCTGAATTTAAAAATAAACCTTGGGAGAGCATGTTGGTTGGGCATTCTGAAGTACACTCCAGTCTTTTGCGCTTAGATTATTCTGCCTAGGTGATTCACATTCATGTTTGTAAGTGACCTATGACTATTATTGTTATAAATAGCCCTTTGCCATGAAATGCCATGAAATCAGCAACATTACATTTGTATGGTGGTCTGGAACATGTCAGATGTTGTTGTTGCTGAATTCTGGCAATTAGTTCAAAAACACAAAAAAAATCATGCTTTGGCCAATATGGAGTTCTGATTCACCCCTACTAACTGCCATGGGTGGTGAGAATCACATACATTTTTGTGCTCATGCACAGGCATTCCAAGACCTTTAAGAAGTCAAGATTATCATATTACAGAGTATTTGAAATATTTTCTTCTGCTCTCTTTCTCTTAGATTCTCTTTTTTTTGCATCTTGATACAATCCATCATACAACTATGGTTCGAGCTAAAGCTAACGTGATCTTTAAAGCTGGATATGAACTCCTGTCATCTTCTCTGTATCTCACAAGCCAGCTCCGTGAGTTTTCCACACTGTCTGCAACCTGCAGGCCTGTGAATATGTGCCAATAGCATGGCTGAGTGGTTCTCCCTCGCCATACCATGCTCTCCACCACTTATCTTAGCTTATCTCTGCTACCATGCCTACAGTGGCCAGAGTTGGTTTATCCTCCGTTTCCCAGTATGTCCGCCGTGTGGGCCTCCCTCTGTGCTTTGGCTCATTTCTGTAGCCTCCTGAATAGTGATCAGGTGATAAGTGTGAAAATTCCTAACACCACACTGGGGTTGGAGCCAAGTTTTCTCTGCTAACCCTTCTTTCTTTGCTCCAAGTCATTTGTCCCTCCCTTGTTGACTACTTCACTCCACAGCCTCCACATCTCCCATTATCTGGAGAACAGTGGGCTTGTGACTCATAATGCTAGCATATTGAGTGTTTTTCTTTCCCGCCATAATGCGTTCTCCTCATGGTTAGCCACAAAACTAGCTGGTTCTATATGTACGGGTACTATATGCAACTTCAGCTGAAAGTGTGTAACAAGCCATCCTGCAGGATTCACGGTCATGTACCCAATGTCTAAGCTCTCTGGAGGACCAACACCTGGTTTCACATTGAGTTCAACTGAAATTGTTGATTGTGGAACTGAAGCTGCACACAGGAAAAGACAGCGCCCTTCAGCAGAGTCCTCCACATATTGAGAGTGATGATTCTCTCTCCCTGTTCTCATGTAAGAAGCCCAGAGATGCTTTTTCTGTGGCTGCATCTGGGAGACACTTCCAGTCTGACAGTGAATCAACAGCCTTTATCAGTGTTCAGATATGAATTAGCCTCTACCAGCTCACATGCAATGCTGACAGGCTACAAACAGGCAAGGACAGTCACTTTCAAAATGTAAAATTTGTAAACATATGAATTTATCCCTAATGAGTAAGCCAGAGGCGACAGTGGCAAGGAGAAACTCCCTGAGACAATATGAGGAAGAAACGTTGAAAGGAACCAGACTCAAAAGGGAACCAATCCTCATCTAGGATTTTAAAATGCTAGAACTTCACTTGTGGTTGATAGACAGTACATGCAAAAGAGAGGAAAGACCTATACATAATAGACATATATACAGTAGAAAATGTCAAAATTTCACCATGTGACAGGGAATTCCCAGGCCACAACACATTTATAATCTATTCTGCATCACTTTTATAATGTTTCATTTGAAATAGCCTTTTTGAAAAAGAACTCACCTGGAATACAACCACCTTGCCGTCATCAGCCTGTAGGTAGAAAGTCCAGGTGGAGGACATGAAACTTTGAGCAGAGCTGACAATATCATTACACCAACCAAACAATGCGTCCATTACTGAAACTGGTTTGGGGCGGTTGGTCAGGGCCTTGAGCTGGAGAGGGAGCAGGCTGGTTGGATAGATGTCTGATTTGTAGGCTAAGAAGATACAAATATGAGAAATCAATGGTGTTGACTGAATACTTAGAGTCTTACCTTCCTCCGTTTGATTTCAGGCTCAGCTGGCTGGCTGGTACAGCCTGTGCTACAAGCCTCCTGCTCCAGTAACTTACTGTATGCTTCCTGGCATGCTGCATACACACAGATAATGTCAGACTGTTTCACCCAAAAATACTGCATATAAGCATCTGCCACTCACGACAAAGCTTGGCAGCTCCAATAGATAGTTGCAAAGTTATATATCTATCCTACATTGGTTCACCAGGCCTCACCTCCCTGGCATTCCTCCTTGCTGTTGTTGAAGCCCGTGTTCCCATTCACAAACTGGCAAATTGAATAGAGCCGGCAGCCACGGTAGCATGCATTCATTATGGAGTCCTGCAAGCACATGAGCTTTGTAAGATCTAGGACCAACAACAACAACAATAACAACAAATAGTTTAAAATTACTGTTAGTAAAACAAGATTCATTTTCAGTGAAGTATGTCTTATAACAAAAACTGAAAAGTGGCTTAAAATAATCGTAACAATTATTAAAATTAAAAATTTTGGTTAGTAAGTGGTGAAGCAGCAATTTTACTTATAGTTTATTGTCTCTCTTATTAACAGAATTATTCTGTATGTCTATTATGTTTTTACATTTCATTTCTGTTTGTACTTGTTGATCATATACACATACAGTATATTTACCTCATGATTTAGTCTCCATTATATTTTTAAGGTTGCAATGACTTTATGCATGTATGCATGGAATAATGCAACATTAGGCTGGATTCACTGACCATCAATTACTCTCACTTGGTCAAAGGTGTGTCTCAGGATCTCTTCACACGACTGCTCCAAGGGGAATCCCCATAAAGGGTGGAGGGTGGAGCCCTCCCCACCCTCCATGTCCCCTTACATGGAGCTGATGCTGAAGGCCCTTGCACTGCCTCCCCAGCCAAAACTGCACGCATTCCACTCCGTGCCTCACTCCTGTACCCATCCACAAACATTTCTCTTACTAATGACTGAAACCCTGCCCAATTTGCCCCGAGAATTAGTGGATGGGTGAAGCAAGGACTAACTGCCACCTCTAGTAAATAAATATGGCTGTAAAAAATAAATACAGTGGTAAATAATAAATATGGTGTGTAAAAACAATGCTTTTGCCCCAAAATGTAATGATGACTGGCACTAGCGGATACTTGTGAACATCCTGTGCACACACCTCACTTTTGCCAGTTGAATCAGGCTTTGATGGATGGTGGTCTGGTTAAATCCTGAGTCCACCAAGGACTAATGTGTACTCCCTTTATACTCACTGACACATGGTACATTCCAGCTCGATCAGGGAAGGCCTGCGGGGTGTGGTGATCCAGATCAGTGTTCCCATTTCCATGAGGGAATGCTGATCCTGGAAATGCCCAGCTTTTGCACTGCACCTGCAAACCTGCCCAATCTTTGCACCAGTCCAGGTGGGCATGGAAGGTTCTACTTGTGTAGAGAGTGATGGAGATGGGGAGACATCAGGGGTGAAGGAGAAGGGGGAGGAAAATTATGGAGGAAACTGGGTTCAGGGGGCTGGTTTTGGAGCCCCAGCACCTCGGTTCCAAGGAGAGGGGACCGGGGTAGGAGTAGGGAGAAGAGAGAGACTGAGAGAGCATGGAAAAAGGGAGACGCCTGGACCAGGGATCGCTGCCAAGGGATCCCAAACAGCTGAACGGCTTTGTTCAGGGACGTGGGCCGGTGGCACTGGACCCAATCCGCCATTCCTGTCTGGAGTCGAGCAACAAATTGCTGCAGTACCACCAGCTCAATGACCTGTTCCATTTCCCACTCCTTTGCCATTAACCACCAGGACAGGAGTCCATCAGCTGTTGCAATCAGGCAAAGGGGCCAAGACCTTGGGGAGCTACAGTGACTGGAAGCGTCAGCAGTGCTACTCAGGTGTCTGGCCAACATGCTGCAAGACTGCCGTCTTGACGTTGGAATACTCCAGCTGCGTCCTTGATGACATCTGCTGGGTGGTAAGCTGGGCTTCCCCTGATAGCAAGGGGGTGAGTCACAGAGCCCTTTCCTCCTCCAACCATTCCCAAGCAGCGGCCGCACACTCAAAAAGCTCCAAGAAAAGCACATTGCCCTGAAGCAGTGCCTCTCTGTAACATCTCAGCACGCAGTGTTACGGAGGCATGGGTTTTTCCACATTTGTATTATTGTACGGGCAGAAGCCTTGTGGCGTTTTGGATGTCATTCAGGAAAATTGAGAGGAGGGGCCTTCTAACAGTAAAAAAGAAATCCAATAAATTCTTGACCCGAGAGCAAACTCCACACCTTAAGTCACATAACACAGGAGAATTAGTGTCAGGCGCAAGAACGTCAAGCCCGGCTGTATAACAGGGGTACTTGGCTATGGGGGTTTGCACCGAGAGATGAAGTGCTTGTTCTGCTACCCACGTTGAGCTCTAAATTGCTTGCCAATTGGCAAGGGCTCTTTGAGGTCACACGCTGAGTCGGGGACTTCGACTATGAGATAAGGCGAATGGATAGAGGCGAGGCGGGGCCACGTTCCAGCCACTCATGGACAAAATCCTCCAGCCGCACTCTGCTGTCATCTACATGACATTATCATCTATAGTAATGATTGGCAGCGGCACGTTCAGCGGGCTGTCCTGAGATCACTGAAGTGAGCAGGACTCACGGCGAACCCAAAGAAGTGTGTGATTGAATGGGTGGAAGTACGGTATCTGGGTATCCACTTGGGCCACGGGCAGGTGTGACAGCAGTGATTGTGGCCTGCCCAAGACCCAAGACCAAAAAGGAGGTGAGACAGTTTCTGGGGCTGGCTGGCTATTACTGTAGATTTGTGCCTAATTATTCAGATGTCACCAGCCCACTGACTGATCTTAATAAAAAGGGAACGCCAGATCCGGTCCAGTGGATGGAACCATGCCAACAGGCTTTTATTCAGGTAAAAGCTGCACTCTGTTACGGATGCATCTGACAGGGGCTTGGGGGCTGTGTTTTTCCAGGTGGTGGAGGGGGAGGAGCGCCCCGTGCTGTACATCAGCCGCAAGCTCTCAGTGTGGGAGACTAAGTACAGCACTGCAGAGAAGTGTCTGAAATAGGAGTGTCTGGCCATCAAATGGGCGGTCCTCACCGTCTGTTATTATCTGTTGGGACGGGCCTTCACCCTCTTTTCAGACCATGCCCCACTCCAGTGGTTCTCCGTAACATCTCAGCACGCAGTGTTACGGAGGCTTTCTTCCGTGTTACCTCCCGAGTTGGGATCCAGAACAAGATCCTGACTGATCAGGGCACATCTTTCATGTCATGTACACTATACATGTACACTGTCCCGATTTGTGAATGAAGCAGAGTCGGAGAAGGTGAGTGGGAAGGATTGCACACCTGTGGGGAAATGTACTAATTAAAAATCCGTGTTGCAGTGAGCTGTGGCGAGGATAAAGAGGGGAGAGACGAGCACCTCGGGAGAAAGAGCCGACCAGCACAGAGCTGCGTGTGTGTGTGCATGCCTGAATATGAGTACGCTGAAAAGTGAAAGTAAATAAAGAAAAGCACACCTTTGAGATATGCCAAGTCTGCCTCCAGCTTCCTCGTTGCCCACCCGAATCTGGGAAGGTGTTACATACCCCCAGTGGCCAGTTCATGTGAGGTTGTAGAGGGAACTAGAGGGTCCTCAGATGGACATAACATTCAAGTTTTGTGAAAAAAACAATATATAGACAAAAGTATGTAGACACTTGAATTCAGGTGCTAACAGGTACATAAAGCTATGCAATCTCATAGACAAACATTAGCAGTAGAATGGATACTGAAGAGCTCAGTGTCTTTAAACGGGGCACTATCAAAGTCAGTTCATGAAACTTCTGCCTTGCTAGATCTGCTCCAGTAAAATGTAAGTGCTATTATTGTGAAATGGAAGCGTCTAGGAGGAACAACAGCTCAGCCACAAAGTGGTAGACCACACAAACTTGCAGAGTGGGGCCTCCAAGTGCTGAAGCATGTAGCACATAAAAATTGCCTATCTTCTGTTGTATCACTCATTACAGAGTTTCAACTTGCCTCTGGAAACAACATCAACACAAGAACTGTGTGTTAGGAGCTTCATGAAATGGGTTTCCATGACAGAGCAGCTGCACAAAAGCCTACTATCCCTATGTGCAATGCCAAGCATCAACTGGAGTGGTGTAAATCACACTGCCAGTAGACTCTGGAGCAGTGGAAATGTGTTCTCTGTAGTGATGAATCATGCTTCACTATCTGGCACTATCACTAGAGGATACACAATACCCAAAATGATCTTTGCCTTTTGTAGGGAATAGGGAGATCTTCATTCATTCTGCCATGCAGAACAGTTTAAGCTCCTTTGTATTTATGGGCTTGTGCATGTGGACTTCTCTCTTCAATTCAGACCAAAGATTTTCAGTTAGGATCAACTCCAGAGACTGAGATGGTCCTTGCAAAGATTGATTTTGTTTCTTTAAACTTTTCTATGTTGATCTGGTAGTACGTTTGGCTCACCACCTTGTTGATGGCCACATCTAATCCTCTTGGTACAGGCAACCAGGTTTTGGGCTAAAATATAAGAATTCATGATGCCATCAGTCTTCACAGTCTTCACAAGAGCTCCATCAGTGATCCACCACCATATTTTACAATGGGTTTCAGGTGCATTTTTTGTATGGCGTCCCCCTTTGGTGACAAACATCCTGATGTTGTGCACGAGCAAAAATATGATCTGATTACAACACACAAATTGCAAAATCACATCACAAAATTGCATTTTGTGAGATGCTCTCAGGAAGAGCTTCTTTCTTGCCATGCTTCCAAACAGCTTGTTGTTAAGTGGAGTTTATTAGTTAATTTCAAAACTTGACAATGACAAGAATCAACTAAACTGTGCGGATGGAAAGTGAGATCATGGATCCAATTCCTAGTAATTTTCCAAGTGTTTATGAAAACAAAACCTTTTGTTCTGGCCATAATGATTAATGATTAAGTTTTAACTGCTTATGTATTTTTTATATCCACTTCCTGATATGTGCAGGTTAACAACCATGTTTTGAAAGTTCTTTGGTTTTCCCATTGTAATGGAAAGTGATTTTACATGTTTGCAACGTATTTATACCCTAGGGAAACAGGACATGGTGAAAGAGCACAACAGATTTTTAATTTTTAATTGTTGTATGTCATTTTTATTATATAATCATTTTAGCTTATTTTTATGAAGGGTGCCAATCATTCTAGAGGGCACTGTACATGTCTGAGCTGATATAATTATATAATTGTTCATAATTGTCCTTAAAACAAACACTCAAAGTAAAAAAAAAAAAAAAAAAAAAAAAA
>CM040464.1:24819543-24831853 GCA_022758105.1 Pangasianodon gigas | reverse complement strand
AAGGACACAATCCTTACTTTCCCTTATCAAGACATCTTTGTACTAACTACAGAAGGAACAATAAATATTTAAGATCTTAATTAATGAAAAACAATGAAATGCATGTCCAATATAAACTTTATGAAGAAAAGTGAACTAAACACAACCTAGCTACAAAAGCAAGATAATATGGGATATGTTTTTTAGCAAAACACAATAAACTTATTAGCTCCATATTGCTAAAAGGATCTTAAGGGTCCAAGCACAGTGGCATGTCATATTAATTAAACAGACAGCACACAGGGTCTTCTGTTAATAGGTAAATTATTGCTAATTGAAACTTCATTTCTTGATAAGGGTCTTTGTCAAGCCTTTCCAAAAAACATTCAAAAAAGGCAATGTGGACAGCTCAGCACATCTGTGGAGTATTAGGACTGTTAGTTGTTCACAAGCACCGACTGTACTAATATTCTGGATATAGGCCTGTTCTCTTTTGTCTCTCTGGCCTAAATCAATTTCCAAGAAAACAGGCAACATATACTGCTTTATGATGTCAGCATTTTAATATGGCAAACAGCGCCGACCTACGGACGAAAGGAGAACAGCAGGAGTATGACAATTCTATCAGCTTTGCAGTTTTATGCAGCTCGGTCCCTTTCTGTCACTAATGACTGCTGAAGCAGATAAGCTGCATTGGAGCGTCTTCCAGCTCTTCATACTGCTAACAGCCGGGACACAACAAACAGCACAAGACACTACTCTTCTATTCCTCCTCTGCTCTTTTTAAGATCTAATCTCCTGTTTAATGACAGAAGGAAACAGCCCTATAGATCAGGCTACTATAAATATGTGTGTATCTGGTGGTATAAATAACATTCGCATTCACATTTTTCTCAACTATACATGCGCATCAGCCTCCTCATGATGATGGCCCTTTAGTAATGGAGCTATAAATGCGACATAGCACGCACATGATTCAGTGATTACTGAATCAACGAGTTATGCTGCTTGGGAAACAATCTTATGCTCCTTTGTAAATTCAGTGGCCCAACACATGCCCCATGCGCTCACGTCAGGCCACCATTCCAGCTCGTGCGCAATTAAAGCCGCCCTGCACTCTGGATGCACAATACACACGAGGTAAACAGTCAGCTAACATGCACAAACCCTTAGATTATACTGAATACTGATTAACAGTTAGCTTGAGAAAGGCCCTCTCCAAAATGATGCCTCCAGTTTTGCGCAGTGTCGTCATTGACAATCCGGAGTTAAAACTGCTGATTACATGAATGTGCTGTGGATGCCCAGGCAGCCCAGTGAGGAGCCTGTCCTTCTCACTGCAACTGCTGAACGTTTATTCAGGAAATAGATGCGACTGGGCAAAACAGTGGGCTAGAATTTCCTAAATCTCGCTTATTGTCACATGACCAATTTATGCAGTCTGTCTAAATCACTTACTTTGGCAGCTTTTTTGTTTTTGATGGTGATCTGACACTGGTTTTTGCAGTAGCTGATGTCTCCCAGTTGGTTGTCAAACAGATCGGATGCTGCCATCGCCATCGCCACGAAGAGCAGAGGAAGGACAGCGGGGACGCCGCACACTGCGCTTCCGACCCGTGCCATCTTCTCGCCCTGTTCACTCGGAGTGCACTGGCCTCGTCCCGGATTCACCGCGCGACCTGGATCCCCTCCACCCACAGCGCTTCGGGCACGCGCTCTGGCGTCACGCACAGCATCATCACGCACGCGTCGCCGCGCTTCCCCGCGCGATTCAGGGCTTTTACAGCCGCACAGCAAAGCACTTGCTACTGTAACGTGAAGGAAAAAGAAGAAAAAAACCTTTCCATTTTCCTAGTTAATGCTATGCTTGTGAATTAATGCTATCAGACTTTAGGCAGTTAAGGAAATATGCACACAATCACATTAATAAAAGAGGAAACGAGAAATAGCCCGGTTATACCCCAGGGCCTACACAACACACCAAAGCCCTGACATTTGCTATACATTTATACTTATACACAGTATGCATCTACACGGGTCAAAGAGGGTAGGCACAGGCTATAAGGTGCCTGGAAGCTGAATATGTAGCTTGAATATGAATTTTGTATTTGAATTGTACAGTAGCATAGTCAGGAATTAATTTCAAGAGAGAAATATAGTAAATAGTAACCACGTGAACTGCACTAGACCTATTATATTGATAAGTGTGACTGGCTCTTATTTTGGATGGATGTCAGACTCCTGAGATACCAGTGATCCTGACCCCTTCTGCTCTCCGGACCTGCCTGATCCATCCTGATCCATCCTGATGGACCCACTTCTGCTTGGAGCCTCCATCACCTGAAAACCACTCACTGCTGCTGAGGTTGGCCCCACATGGATAGCTTAAAGATCACCAAGATGAGACGGTACCAAACAGATACACTAAAGATGGCTGTGGATGTTCTTCCTTAGATAGCCAAAGACAGCAAGTGCTAAGAACAGTCTACACTCAAGTCTCCATCACTGAACAGTTGATAACTTCAGATTGATATGACAGACTTAAAGTTCAAACTCTAATGATGTACATACTCAATTTCCTGTTAACGCAATTAGCATTATATGATTCTATAGTATACAGTTATAGAAGGGAATTATTCATAATCGCACTATCCGGTGTCACCCAGATGAGGATGGGTTCCCTTTCGAGTCTGGTTCCTCTCAAGGTTTCTTCCTCATGTCGTCTCAGCGAGTTTTTCCTTGCCACCGTCACCTCTGGCTCGCTCATGAGGGATAAACTTATAAATTTAAAATTTATATCCTGACTCTATATATTTCTGTAAAGATGCTTTCTGACAATGTCCATTGTTAAAAACGCTATACAAATAAATAAATTGAAATTGATTTGAACTGTAGGGCTGCTATGTGACAATGTTCATTGTTAAAAGCACTATATAAATAAAAATTGAATTGAATTATTTAAAATCTATCATCTTTTTCCCCCAAAATGCATTCAGAGGAGAAAGACCTTTGAATGAAAGGGTTAGAGCTTTTCCGTTTACAGTACTTGAAAGAACTACAACATTAAACCAGTAGAGCATTACAGGCTCAAAAGACTAAACAAATTACACTCCCTATCAGCGTTTAAGTGTGTGTCTCTCTATGTTTGTAATACTTTGCCTTGCTATTATTATTCCATCAGTGAGACCTCATGACGTAATGCAGTAATGATGTAACTAATAGTTTCATTGTCAAGCTATTTTAGATGTTTGCCTCCCATCCAATATCCACTGTTCAGGAGGATAAGTGCTCTTCAAGGTATAGACATTGACAAAGAAATGATCAAGACTGATTGAACAGTGTTTGTATGCAAGCTTGTATGGAAGACTGTGGCAGTGGCAGGCTGCTGTTCTGATAGTCTCTGAGGCTGAGGTGAAGGAATGTAGCCTGAAGGAATGTTGGCAGCCTCTCGTAGAAGTTCACAAATATTCTTCTCAGCCATGTAGTCAAGCAGCCTACACAGGCTATGTAATGAGTGTATTTGGTGTGCTGTTGCTTTGGCCTGAGTATGTGAGCAACCACTGATCTCTGACCTGCCCCACTAGTGCTGACTTACAGATTACAGCTGAATGAATTCATTATGTCATTGTGAAATAAATGTCATTATGAATTTAAAAAGGTTATTATGAAATAAGAGTAGTCTTTTGAACAAAGCCATTTTGATATGAAAATGTTGTTATGAAAATATTACTGTGAAAATGAGTATGATGAAATATTTTATAATGAATTCAGTTTTTTTTTTGACATTTTTATATATTTATTGCTGCATTTACTCATTTTATTATTTATTTTATTAATTTTGACAGCATTCCACATCAGCACATGAATTCTATTAAAATATTTTTGCTGTATTTTAAAACCTTCACTAAACACTATTGAGTATAAACTGACATTGACTCTCCAGCCCTTAGAAACATTTTTCGAAAGGCATTTAATGTTAACGCCTTTTGAAAAATGTTCACGTTAATGTTAACCAGTTTGTTAACAGTCCATTCAGTGAAATCCACTGCAAAGCTAAAGACTTGAAAATGTACTGTATGCCTTTACATGGGCTGCTGCCTATACTGGTCTAAGAAAACTTTTCAAATGCAAGTTTACTGCAAGTCTACAGGATGAACTGGTAGTCACTATTCTAACAGATAGCTGTCGATTATGAAAAACGGAAGTTTGCTGGGAAAAACCCACAAAATGCAATCATAAGTAGCTTGGAGAAAGACTAACTAGCTGTTGTTGGCTAACTCTGCAAGCAGCTGTGTTAACACTGGTGGTGATGGCATTGGCATCAATCACTCTTTCAGTAAAGCTAGCTACAGCATTTGATTCTCCACTAACATCTACTGGTTTAAACTAGGTCAACATTGCTGGTACACTGGCCAATGCTGCCTTCTCTCTCTCTCTCATTCTTTTCTTTTTTCCCTCTTCGCAGCTCTGCTACCCCTATTTTGCTTAATTTTCAAATTTGCCAGGCATCACGCAAAAATATATTTATCTAATGAGTAGAAGCCTATATGAACTTGAACTTGGAGGGGGAAAATAAAACAGCCCCTTGGAATTAGAGGCCCATGGGCAACAGTCTGATCAGCCCTATGGTTAGTCTGTTATTGGCCTGGACATGACACCTGCTTGTCCTGATCATCCAGGCTACTGATTTGCCAACTGCTAAAACAGTCTGAGCAGTGTAAAATAGATAATAATAATTGTTGCTACTTTGTATTATAATTACAATAATGTGTGTGTATAGAAGAATTATTTTTCACAACACAACTACTATTGCATTCACTGAAATGCTGGAAATCTCCAGTTTGGTCCAAATAAGCCTGAATGGTACTCACTGCATTCACGGACTCGCTGAATGAGAAAGGACCAATACTCTGTCATTAGCAAAAAATGTGCTGATTTAAACACTGACCTGCTGAACTCGAGAGGTGACAATCTCAGTCACGTCTGAATGATTTGCTGACTTAAATACTGACTGCTGAACAAGAGAGGAGCAAACTTCCAGGGCAGACTGGCAAACCCGGGACCCTGGAGCTGTGAAGTGGCATCACTACCCTCTGTGCCTCCCGAAGGACATTTTCCATTCCAAAATGGCTGCTGGTAATTGAATGAGCAGTGTTGAGAAAGTAGGTACACAGTGGCATAGCCTAGCTCGCTAAATAAAGCTAAAGAATAAGGTCTTTTTTTGTATCAGCCTTTAATTAGAACTGGCTGTTGTTTATAATAATGAATTACAATTTTATTGTTAAAATAACAATAATTGTCTCTCAGAAAACTCAGAGGCCACTTTAAAGCAGGCCAATTTCTAGGAATCTCTAAATGACAAAACAAGGTGAATTAAAACTCAACATAAAACTTTATGTTAATGTTTGCATTAGATAGATAACCAAGCCTGCTTGTTTTTGTACTGCAGTCCTGAGAATATAAAAAACAAAACAAAACTAGATAACCCAAAATAAGGATGAAAATTTAGACAGATTGCATGTGTATTTATGCATTTTTAATATTTATCAAATGAAATAGCTCTTTAAAAGGTTGGATTGATGTCTGGATGAAGGTTGGCAGTCAAGCAAAGATGACCAAACTTTATTACTGGGTCAAAATGACAGCACATGGGCCATATAAAATGTCCCATTTTTGAAGTTTTGGAAGAAAAAGTATACAGAAGACCAATAGCTCCATCTACTGCTGGCTTCAAAGTAGCGCACATACTTTAAATTACCCCAATGTATCAAAATATTGTTCATTTTCTTTATTTTTCATAAGCAAACAATGTAATGTTCAATTGTTCTGTACAATAAATCAACCAGAAACTGTCATTATGAGAGGTCCTTTGAGAACACTATAACTCAGTCCAATCCTAACTCTGCATTGTCGTATACAAAGGCTGTCCAACAAAATGTGTTCAAGTTCCACTTATTTGACCTGACTGGTCCACATTCTGTTTTTCAGGGCAGCTTCCTGCGGTCCTTAACAGCATTTCGTTTCCGCTTCTTGCTCAAGAAATTCTCCAGCTTCCCACTCTTTTTCAGCTCGTAGTACTTCTCGGCCAATTGCAGTTTCTTCTTATCAGCTAAGGAAATGTAAAGTAGTCAAGAATTTAGATTTACACTGTAGAACTTTTACATCACAATATCAGCAAATATTTCTGTCTGAGTGCCTGAGCTGGTTTAAGTATTTAAGAAACTGCTGATCTCCTGGGATTTTCACGCACAACAGTCTCTAGAGTTTACACAGAATGATGCAAAAAACAAAAAACATTGAGTGAGCGACAGTTCTGTGGGTGGAAAAGCCTTGTTGATAAGAGAGGTCAGAGGAAAATGGCCAGACTGGTCTGAGCCGACAGGAAGGATATAATAACTCAAATAACTACTCTTTACAGAGACACAACTTTAATTGTGGATCATCTCCTCACCAAAATCTTCTAAACTGGACAGATTTGAAAATTGTAAAGATGATTGGAAAAAAGGAGATTGGAAAAATTTTGCCTGGTCTTTTTCCAAACTTTAACTGTGCAGTTTGGGTGAGCCTGTGTCCACTGTAGCTTTAGATTCCTGTTCCTGGCTGACAGGAGTTGCTCTGCTCACCATGGTTGCATTGATCAGCAGTTTATGAAATACTCAAACCAGCCTGTTTGTCACCAGCAACCATAACGCCGTTAGTCATTGATAACACATTTTTCCCAATTCTGATGTTTGATTTTAACATTATATATACAGTCATGGGGAAAAAGAATATACACCCTCCTATCCAAAGGATATTGTTCCAGAACGTTTGTGGTTTGCTCAGATGCAGTTTTGCAAACCTAAGTCATGCTGCCATATTCTTTTTGTAGAGAAGGGACTTTTTTCTAACCACCCTTCCATGAAAGCTATACTTGTTCAGTCTTTTTCTGATTGTGCTGTCATGAACATAAACATTTAATGTGCTTACAGAGGCCTGTTGGTCACATGATGTAGCTCTTGGGTTTTTCTTTATGCCTCTGAGCATTAAACACTCTGATCTTGGACTGAATTTCATGGGATGTCCACTCCTGCGAAGATTGGCAACTGTCTTGAAGGCTTTCCATTTGTAAACGATCCTTCTCACTGTAGAATGATGAATTTCAGATTGTTTGGAGATGGCCTTATAACCCTTTCAAGATTGGTGAGCAGCAACAGTTGCTTCTCTGAGGTCATGGCTGATGTATTTTTTTTCTTGGCATGATGTAGACACACACCTGAGTGCTCCAGAACACCAAACTAATCACTTCTTGGTGATTAACTAATCTTGTGCATTTCATTAGTAACACCTAGCTGCTAATCACTCTCTTAATGATTGTGGAAGTAGGAAGGGTGTACTTATTTTCTCCCACCTGGATTCTGAATGTTGGTTTATGTTTTGAGAAAAAAATATTGAAATTGGTTGTGTGTGTGTGTTGTTTTTTTTTTTTTGTCACCTGAGGTTATTGGTGTACTTTCTTTTTCCCATGACTATAATTGCATCAGTATATGCACAGAATATGCACACTCATGGATCAACTCACAGGAATACCTGTACGCCTGCTTATTGATGCAATTATCTAAGCAGTCATTCATTGTTTATAGACATTAGTGAGGACCACACAATTGTTATTTAGGCCCTGATAAATAAAAGTATAGAATTGAAGGACGGTGTACTTTCTTTTTCCCAGATAGATAGATAGATAGATAGAAGATAAAACATTGCATGTGTTACTGTTGCAGGTTCAAAGGGTTAACAGCAGTAAGTACTGAAAAAGAGAATTTACTGAACTTACATTTCTTGAGGTAGAAAGGTCTATGCCCATCTCCCACCAGCGCTCTCTGCTTCCTCTTATAACAAAGCTCCTTCTCTCTCTGCTGCTCTTGTCTTTGATGGTTACGCTTTTGGTTCTCCTGCAAATACACACCAAATGGTCAATGACACAGTGTAAAGCAAAGAATTACCTTTACTGTCTGTTTATAATGCTATGTTATAATGCTAACAACATTCAGGACATAAACTGAATTTTCTAAAATACATTAAGTGTTAACTTGCCATTCTCTTTAGTAAAGATTTCAATTCTTCTTTTTTTGCATCAGATTTTACTTTCTTCAGCTTTTTTTTCACCATCTGCAATATAAATGGTTTAAAGAAACAAGCAGGATAGAGAATGTAGAATAAACAAATAATCTGCAGGACTCGTGTAATTCTAAGCAAACCTCTGCTTCTCTTTGTCTGATATCATTGATGAATTTGTATGTCTGGCTGAACACTTCTGGTTTAAATTCACCAGAAAGATCATCAAAACGAGGATCCCTCAAAATCTGGAAAATACAAAATCCGCAGAATGTAAAATGAGCACAGTATGTATTTAGTCATAGGATTCATATATGCAAACATATTTGTGTGTACAAGGTTAATTACTTTAGGAGACTTACAGGTTCCTTAATGGATCCTACTTTTCTAAGAAAAGAAACTGGTTTCTTGGCTGAAATCTCTTGGGGTCTGCAGAACAAAGCATGTTATCAGGAGGTGGAGGAGGAATAATATTGTTAAACATGATGTTGATCAGCGAGTAGTTCATTACCTGTCCTTGGTCACTCGTTTTGCAGGTTCTGAATTCTGCTTTTTCTTTTTTGCCTCATGTGTAAGTTTATTACACGCCTTAGTTCCAACTTTTCTTTGTAACCTCATAATCTCTTCAAATGACATTGTTGATAGATCTGTTCATAAATACACAGAGAAGAGGCAAAACTGTAAAAATGTTGATGTGGATGAATTGATGACTGTACAGCTGTTTTCTAACTGTTGCAGAAGCTAAATCTTTTTCATTAATAATTAGTGTGGCATCAGCTGAAGTCTCCTCACCTGGTGTAAACTCGGTCCTGGTGTGTGACCTGGCTGTGGGGTCGTTCTGCCTGCAGTGTCTCTGGTTAGGGGAATCCTGTGACCCGGTCATGTCAGTACTCTCAGCTTGCTCTTTTACAGACTGCTCAGTGTAATGATCTTCCTCATCCTCAGCTGCTTCAGTAGACTCCTCACCACTCACTTCCTCCTCGTCCTTCTCAGTCAGCTCGGACTGCAGCACAGGACCGCGTTTACTGAACAAAGCAAAGTTTCTTTCCATCTCTAAAGCATCCTCATCCTCATCTGATGCTATGCCATGAGCTTTAGGTCTTTTCATCTGAACATGACTTGCAAACCGGAGATTTTGTTTAAGAGACGTTTGTCTTTTCTTGGGCGCCATCGTGCTGGAGATTGGCAAAAACAAACAAAAACAGATTGACATTTTGCTACAGCACATTCTGACAAAAGATCAAGTTCAGCAGTGTTCCGTAGTTACCTCTGGATAATAAAATACACTGGGAAAACGATATGCGGTTAAAAACATGTAATGTTTTCATTCTCAATACACGTCATTAGAGGACTATGAACATTACAGACAGCGCTAACAGACGATAAAACTATACAGTCTGTCCTCAAGATGCTCACTGTAGATTTGTAATTACTTCACTATATGTCCACAGACCTTTATTCAACTCTATGGTCATATACAAATGGTCAGAGAAGGTTAGGTAAACTTACATCGTAATTCTGCTAGTAATAATCAACACAGCTCCATGCAGCCTTGAGCCAGCAGCAAGTACTTCCGGGTAATGAGGTTACGCTAGTGAGGGGGAGACTTATTAATATTCATGAGGCAAGCGCGATCTGATTGGCTGCTGAAAAGCTCCGGCTGTGACGTTTCAGGCTGCGCTACAACCATGGCAACCCACATCACAGCAAGTGATGCAAGAAAAAAGTGGGGAAAAAACAGACTTTTCATAGATTTTTTTATTCAAACTGCACATAAAATAACAATAAAGTTGTCTATTCAGCGTTTTATCCCCGAAGAAAAAAGCAAAAATGACCTAAATGCCATTTATTTGTTGTGTTTTATTTACATGTTTAAGTCTTTTGACTCTTGTGTTCTGTTTTACACTTTTCCTTAAACACACTATACTTTTACTTTTGTCACTGGGGTTTGCTCTGATATTAGTTTTATTTTATACTACTTCTGGTGTGTAAGTATTTATGGAAATTATTTTATCTGATGTTACTCCTCCTACTTGTGCTGCTGTGTCAACATGAATTTCCCCTACAGGGGATCAGTAAAGGTACATCTTATCTCATCTCATCTGATCTCATCTCATCTTATATTATCCTATCTTATCTTATCTCACCTCATCTTATATTATGCTATCTTATCTTGTCTTAAACCCAGAAAACCTGAACTCGAGATCAAAACCAAGACCCTTAAAATGAAAACAATAATAAAAAGAGCAGTTTCCTTGGACCTCAGCCACCCCAACATCACTCCCCACATTCACACAACCTCAGGCAGTCATAGTGAAAATTACACCCATTGCTAAGTAGCGAACAGAGCAGAAGGGTTAGTGTGCTCCTGTTATATAAGAGACCATAAATTAAAACTGGCCTAAACTGGCTCAGGAGGAGACTTAACACACAAACCTGGTGAATCTCATATAATAACAACAACACACACACACACATCTCTACACTTCAGCCTTTAGCCTTTTCAGTGAACAGAAAATAAATGAAATGTTGAAACAGCATTATAGATATGATCATCTAAGGTGTGATTGTGGGAACAAACAAACAGGCAGAGGACAGAAAACAGAGCCGCCCAATCAGGACGCGCTTCCTCATGAATATTCATTAAAACAACAACAACAACAACAACAACAATAGGAAGGCTATATTAAAGAAAAACATCAAAATCTTTACATACATTAACACATTTTACAGCTTTCTTATTTTTCAACTTCGATACTGTTTTTAGGTATTGCTGAACTTCTGTCTTCAAAATTAAAAACAAAGGTTTATTTCCCCAACAGAAGCAGGGAATTAATTAAATAATATTCCTATATGGTAAGACAAGTCATAAGTGAAAAAAAAAAACAAAAAAACAAATAAAACATTTCAGAACAAAGTAGAAAGCTGGGTGAGATGTGATCTTTAATAAATGAGCAGAAATCTGACCAGAAACAAGCCGAATGAGGACAACTCCAACATACATGAAAGAATGTTTCTGTGTGTAATTTACAAAATGTACAAGATATATCACAATTAATTATCTGCTCTGAAGGTAGTAACTGCTGGGGTAATATTTATAAACGAGTTTAAGAGAAACTTCTTTGATTTTATTTGTGATTAAATATTTATGAGGTAATTTCCAAATTTTGGACCATTCCTCATGAATATTCATGAGCCTTACTGTTTGGGTTCGGGCTGCGTCGAAAAAACGTAATGCGCGCGCATGCGCGATATCGCTCCGAAAACTGCGCATGCGCGATATCGCTCGGAAAACTGCGCATGCGCAGTATCGCGCCTGAGAGCGCGGCGTCTCTGAAGGTTGCAGTGGGCTCGTATCCTGCTCGTTTGTTTTGCTGTCGGAGTTGTTTTGCTGTCAGGTAGCTCACGTTCCTTGTCTAGTTCAGAGGGCGTGTCTTAGACTAAGGTAAGTTCTTGGATTTGTTATATTCTGTGCGTCTTGTTGTGAGAAGACTCAGATGAGTAAACTCGGGCCGTTAAGAGCGCCAGCTAGTTGCTGCGTGACGCTAGCAGCAAAGTTTGCAGAAAGTTCTCGAAAGACTCACCTTTATTTCATAAAATGTCGCTTTCTGTCAGATCTGTAACTCTCTTACAGGACAAACACGCACAGTTTGCTCTGCAGAAAGCTCCATAATTGGTGTCCGTGTGGTTTTTATCCCGGTGTTGTTGCTTGTCAGGGTGCAGCTGCCGGGTCTGAGGTGTAGAGAGAGACACCCGGGTGCGGTGTAGAGAGAGACACCTGTCTGAGGTGTAGAGAGAGACATCTGTCTGAGGTGTAGAGAGAGACACCCGGGTGCGGTGTAGAGAGAGACATCTGTCTGAGGTGTAGAGAGAGACACCTGTCTGAGGTGTAGAGAGAGACACCCGGGTGCGGTGTAGAGAGAGACACCTGTCTGAGGTGTAGAGAGAGACACCCGGGTGCGGTGTAGAGAGAGACACCTGTCTGAGGTGTACAGAGAGACACCTGTCTGAGGTGTACAGAGAGACACCTGTCTGAGGTGTAGAGAGAGACACCCGGGTGCGGTGTAGAGAGAGACACCTGTCTGAGGTGTAGAGAGAGACACCCGGGTGCGGTGTAGAGAGAGACATCTGTCTGAGGTGTAGAGAGAGACACCCGGGTGCGGTGTAGAGAGAGACATCTGTCTGAGGTGTAGAGAGAGACACCTGTCTGAGGTGTAGAGAGAGACACCCGGGTGCG
>CM040464.1:24761041-24819443 GCA_022758105.1 Pangasianodon gigas | reverse complement strand
AGACACCCGGGTGCGGTGTAGAGAGAGACACCTGTCTGAGGTGTAGAGAGAGACACCTGTCTGAGGTGTAGAGAGAGACACCCGGGTGAGGTGTAGAGAGAGACACCTGTCTGAGGTGTAGAGAGAGACACCTGTCTGAGGTGTAGAGAGAGACACCTGTCTGAGGTGTAGAGAGAGACACCTGTCTGAGGTGTAGAGAGAGACACCCGGGTGAGGTGTAGAGAGAGACACCTGTCTGAGGTGTAGAGAGAGACACCTGTCTGAGGTGTGGAGAGAGACGCCCGGGTGAGGTGTAGAGAGAGACACCTGTCTGAGGTGTAGAGAGAGACACCTGTCTGAGGTGTGGAGAGAGACGCCCGGGTGATGAGCTGCGGACTCTGTATCTTCATGTCCTCCAGCTAGACTGCTGCAGACACCAGGAACAGAGGAGCAGAGGAACAGAGGCTCATACAGGACTGGCTCCTGCTAGAGTAGACCATGACACCCAGAAGTCAGCCAGAGGACTCAGTCATTTGGGCTTTTAAATAAACAGACGGGTTCTGCTTCTGTCTCACACCAAATACGCCACATTTCCCCTGCTGTCAAATTATTATTGTTATTATTATTGTTATTCACAACAGTATGACAGCATACAGAGAGTGATACACACCAACTGCGCTCTCACTGACATTAACAAACAACTGTTTTTGTGTAAAGTGAAGAAAACCCCACCTGAATAAAATGCCTTTCTTTCTAAACCACAGCTGTGGAATATAAATGGTATAAACACATCAGCACACACGCATCTGCTGTCCTCTGAGGGATTTAACTTCTTTTAAAAAATATCCCTGTTAACATTAGATACAGATCCCTTCACTGCAAAAGCATGTTTTTTGCAGATTTATTAAAAGTCAGAAACTGACATTTTCTCATTTAGTATTTAGGCCCTTGATTAAGGGGTTCCAGTTTGAGCTCAGTTGCATCCTGTTTGCTTTGATTATCTTGAGATGTCTCTTGAAACCTGACTGAAGTCCACCTCTGGCAAATTCAGCTGATTGGACATTGGCTTTAGAAAGACACACATCTGTGTGTATAAGGTGCCACAATTCACAGTGCAGGTCAAAGCAAAAACCAAGCCATGAAGTCCAGAGAACTTTCCATAGACCTCCACAATCCAATTGTGTAGAGACAGAGAACTGGATGAGGGTATAAACCTATTTCTAAAGCTCTGAATGTTCTCAGGAGCACAGTGGGCTTACATCAGTGTGAAATGGAAGAATGGTCATTTTAAGAGAGTTTCAGACCTCAGCAGAGATAAGAGAACCTGCTGGAAGGATAACCATCTAAGAAACACTCCATCAATCAGGTCTTTACAGTAGATTGGCTAGACAGAACCATTCCTGAGGAAAAAGCATTTGGCAATCACTTAAAGGACTCTGAGAGAATGAGGAAAAAGGTTCTCTGGTGTGATGAGACAAAGATGGAAGTGTTTGGGCTGAACTCCAAGCACATCATCTGGCAAAGAAAACAGGTACTGCTCATCAACTGACTAATACCATCCCTACGGTGAAGCATGGTGGTGGCAGCATCATGTTATAGTGGCGCTTCTCAGTAGCATGGATGGGGAGACTGGTCAGAATAGAGAGAAGGATGAATGCAGCCATATACAGAGAGGTTCTTGTAGAAAACCTGCTTCAGAGTGCATATGACGTCAGACTGGGACAAAGGTTCCCCTTTCAGCACAACAACGACCCAAAGCATTCAACCAAGAACGTGGTGGAGTGGCTTCGGGACGAATCTCTGAATGTCCTTGAGTGGCCCAGCCAAAGCCCAGACATCAGCCCCATAGAACAACTGTGGAGAGACTTGAAGATGGCAGTTCAGACGCTCACCATCCAGTCTGATTGAACTTGAGGATCTGCCTGAAGTCTTATAGAGATTTACCCAAGGATACCCAGAAATTTGTAAAAAATTCTGAAAACTTGTTTTCGCTTTGTCATTATGGATTTTTGTATGTAGACTGAACGGCAAAAAAAAGTAAATTGAACTCATTAAAATTAAATTTTTCACAAGAACATGTGCAAAAAGTGAAGGGGTCTAAATATTTTTCTTAGATCACTGTATAACAGTTGGTTATGAAACTTAGCACTGTGTGTCTGATGAAGGTTTTTATTGTGTTTACGATGTTAGATTAAATCCTGAAATGTTGCCTTGAGCAAATTAATGTCTTATGATCTAATGTGTTATAAGTCCTCTCTGCCACTCACTCACCGCCTCCCCAAACACACACACACACACACACACACATTAAATGTATGTCTATAGGAGTAAATATGACTGTCTTATAGCCTGATTATTTCTCTTAACCTTACCAGATGGAAAATGAAGAGGAGACATTGCTGAAGAGCCAGGACTCAGTAGAGAAAAGGTTGGGGCGAACGACGCTGTTAGACAGTGGGGAAGATTTTGAGATGCTAGAAGAAGTTGATGATGGAGTGGATGATGATCTCCCCCCTTTAGAAGATGCAGGTGGTGGAAAGAAAGAAAGCCATCAGGCAAATAAAACAGTGAAAGAAATCACAGACCCCAGTCAGTGTCCACCCCAAGAGGAATGGCTGGATGTCTTGGGTATGTGAGGTTATACTTACATATAAAAAGGCTGCATTCTCAGTGAGATATTTTGCCTACAGCAATAAAATGCATAATGTTCTGTAATGTATGGTTTTATAATGTAATAAAATGTGTACACAGGAAATGGGCAGCTGAGAAAGAAAGTTTTAGAAGCTGGGTCTGGTCCTGACAGTAAACCTCAGAGGGGCCAAAACGTCACCATTAATCTCAAAACCACTCTGACTGATGGAACTACAGTGGAGGAGGAGTCCAACATCTCTTTCACGCTTGGTGACGGTGATGTCATTCAGGTATATGCTTTCGGAGTCGAGGAATTTTGGGTCTCAAGCTTGTTTGTGAGGCTCAAAGATGTGTGTAATGTTTTGTTTACTATATTCACTATATCGTTTTTTTTTTTTTTTAAATGTTATATTGCTTTTTCCAGGCATTGGATCTCACTGTGCAGTTAATGGAGATGGGTGAAAAGGCTCTGATTGAAGCAAAGGCCAAATACGCATATGGTGCACTGGGGAGGTGAGATTGTTGACTGACGCAGTCAATCCAGTGATTATGCAGATCTGCCAACCTTTAAACATTTTGTGTAGGAACTCCACATTTTAATGTTGGACTATTGTGCTTTTGTGCTCAAAATTCTGCAATAAGAATCTTCTTGCCACTGAAAAATTTTGGACAAAAATAGTAAGAAATGGCAAATTAAATAGATCTGCAATGAAGTGTAAAATGTAACACTTCGTAAATAACATTACTGGTAATAATAATTAGAAAGCACAGACACACCGAAGCCTTTACGCGGGATTTTACAGTAACCACCAGGCAAGCAACAGGCCCCCAAACACCCTGTGGTTACTGTAAAAACCTAAAAATAAATACATGCACTAAAGTTTATACTTTATGCAAGTAATTTGTGATAGGACTATATAAAAAATTTTACACCCCTACCCCCCAAGCCCTCTCCCTGTGGGGCTACACATTTTTTTCCTTCAGGGTTGGCAGGTCTGGATTATGTGTATTAAAAAAAAAAAAAAATCCCATTATATTTTTTCTGCACTCTTCAAATGATTGTCTTTAGCCTGCATTTTTGAGCAGCATTTGCATGCATCGGAGTTGGGGCATGAAAGTAATAGCACAATGTGAAAATCTGTGATAATGTTATGATGTTGCTTTACATTATATCACTATGTAAAACGTCTACAAAAGGGGAAAAACAGAGTGATCTTTTTCATGGAAAATTATTTTTATTCATTATTTTGATAGGCTGTGAGCAGTTATCTCACTCATTGGGCTCATTTAGGGTTAGAATGCATAAGCAAGGACAAAGTGCTTGTAACCCTATTGGAATTATTACAATTATTCATCATCTTCATATTATTATTCACAACTAAAATGCGATGGCGAGCAAAAGATACCCCCGTAAATGAAATTTAGCATACTGCCTCTCTCTGCTAATTTGTAAGTGGATTCTATTTAAGCTCCTAGTTATTTAAAAAAACATGGCTGCCATCAGCCACTCAGATTTCAGCAGGCATTTGGCAGGGGTAACACTGAGCTATTGGCAAAAAATATGTTACCTGCTAGTAATCTATCTAACGTCACCTAAAACTGGCCACTGGAGAGCGCTATTCAGGTTTCATGAAAATGAGCATATCTCTTGTCAAATAAAATGTATTTGTGTTCTTATTTCTCCTGGTTCTTTGGTAGAAACAATGAGAATGTGCCCTTTTGGACCTTTTAGCCATGCCCACTCAAACTTAATTTGCATCATATTCAAAGCACAGTTTTGCATACTAGTCCTAGGCTTTGTGGCAGAACACTGGTGTCAAATTCATGAGCAGACTCAATAATTATTAAAATCATCTTGAGATTTGTGAACATGGCCTCAATCAACATTGGTGCTGATTTCAAGCTGCTTCACAGTGACCATCCGAATGCTCAAGTGCGTGTCAGAGGTCCGTGGAGGTCAAACCTTGGCTGTGTCTTGATAATCCTGCCTATGAAAATGAAAAAACAGAAACTGAAACAAGATGATGGAGTCCACACCACCAACTGTTTCGACTTAATGTTAAGGATGTGGACACAACTTTTACTGCACTCATACAGAGGCCAGATTGCAGGAAGTAATGACCCAGATCCCCTGTGCTCCTGCAGCATCTCCTTTAAATCTGAGGCATGTTCCTCAACGTGTTCCTTCCATTGCTCAACAGTACCCCTGAAGAGGCCAGCACTAGTTCAGCAGAGCTTGTGCATGGTCTTGTCTTCACCTCGAGATGTTGAACGGTTTCCCAGAACGTCTTTGAGGCTGCCCGAAAGTTTTTTCGATGACCTCTCTAAACTCCTCCCATGCTCACGTTTTCGCTTCTGCAGCTGCTTTTGCTGCAACCTTCCTGGCTCCCCTATACCTCACAACTGAATCGGGAGAGCCCTCCATGTGCATTACTCTGAAAGCCCTCTTCTTCAACTTCAGCTTCCGTCGCCCCTGGTGTCCCCCAGCACATCCTATACAGACCTTACCACCATGACAGGCACAGACAGTCTTCTGGCCACAGTCCTCTTGTCCACTAGACAAGCTCTAACTGCAAGGCCCTGACATATACGTGTGTATCCCCAGACCTGGCTCCAGGGGTGGGTCCCCATAACCCTAATCTGGTAGAGCACACTTTCTGTTTTTGTACCTTTTACGGCGGTCTTTAGGATCTGATCTAAATCAGCTCTTTGTCTGATCTTTTCCCTCTAATCTGTTCACAAAGCGTGGCCTACTGGGAGCATTAAATTTTCAGTGACATAAACCTGAGGTTCACCAAAGTGCATAAGCTCCTTCACCCTGACAAGATCTTGGTCCATGAAGGGAGCACCTCCACTACAGTTTATCATTTTATTGTTATAGTGTTTTAACCAGGGCTCCAAACCGGTTTAGGAACCAGAAACGTAAAACGTAAGGTGGAAACAAATGCATTATTCTAGGAATAAAAACCACAACCCCAAAATGTAATCATTCTTACCTGTACCAAAACATAAACATTTAACCAGTAAAAATGTTACATTAATAGTGTTATTCTTTCAATCCATGTAGCCCACTAGCTTATTATTTATCTTTATCTTATTATTTAGCTCCAAACTTCTGATTGTTTTTGGATTGCTTTCATTCACTGTCTGCTAAGGCCAGATTGTTCACGATATTTTACTTTTTTCTTCATGTGCACAAACATAGAAATTAAGATTGTTTTACCCACGGTCAATGATAATGTGAACAGCCCCTCCAGTGGTAATTAAAGACTTGAGACTCAGACTTGCAGCTCAGAGACATGTGGTTTGTCTTGGGTGTGTATTAAGTGGCTCATGAACATCTCTAAAGTATACGTTTCCCATGTTTATCTTTTGATCATTAGCAGTTCTACTCCTGTTGTGCCCCCCAATGCTGATTTGATTCTGGAGGTACAGCTCCTGTCTGCTGTTGATGCTCCTGACCTGGAGCTTCTGCCTCCCTCTGAGAGGATCAGTTTGGCAAGCAAGAAACGAGAACAGGGCAATGTGCACTACCAGCGTGGTGATTACGCTTTTGCTGTTAACTCCTATGGGATTGCCCTGCAGATAACGGAAGCAAGTTCAAAAGGTAAAAAGACTGGCCACTGACTGCGGCCGAGCCTTGGGGCAAGAAGCTAGTCTGCAGTAGTAGGTACAGTACACTGGGAAAGAGGAAGTGCTAGGCTGATGATGCATTTGTTGTCAAACAAAGACTATAAAAGGTCTTAACCGTTCAACCACTAAACTTCGTGGAGTGTTTGTCATTATCTAATTTGTTTCTCTTAGGAGTAGATACAAAATAGACACTTCAAATCAGTGGGATGTGATTTACCTTTACGTTTAGTCGTTTAGCATATACAAAGTTCAAGAACTCAAAAAAAAGTACAGCCAACTTCAGAATTATTGGCACCCTTCAAGAGAATGAGCAAAAATTATTGCATAAAACACAAAATTATACAAATTTTCTAAATGGAGAAACCTCATACCTTTCCTTTAACAAAAAATAATTTGTACCATTTGCACATATTTTTTTCTCTTGAAAACACGTGATGATAAAATTTTTTAATATTAAGAATATTTGACATAAATGCAAACAAACTGCTTTACATAAGCACTGGAATTTTATGCAAAATTTAAAATTAGAAAAAATAAAGTAAGAGGAGGTAGTGCTTCTATATCATCAGTCTACTTAGAAATCCACAGGGAAAGACAACTTTAATTACACTGATTTTTTTTTCATGTCATGCTTCTGCCTTCAGTACTTTATTCATATCAAGCCTGATACTGTTGGAGTGTTTCCTCATGATGTCATTAAGTTTTCATTACAACCAAACCAAAGTACAGTGCTTATATCCACTGTTTAAACAGAGCAGATAATAAGAACAAGGAGCCAACAACGTGGCAGATCAGTTCCACAAAGCGATGTGGCAATAAAATGGATTTACATGCAAGATGTGTGTCGTATCAGTCAACTCGCTCATTTCATGGCTTAAAATACATCAGTGGCCCAGGTCAGAAAAACACACGTGGCACCTGGGAAAATGCTTCAGAATGTAGTCATTGGCTTCTAGCCTATATTTTAATAATGGTGTGTGTGTGTGTGTGTGTGTGTGTGCGCGCACATGCACTCACCAGCCACTTTATTAGGAGCACTTTTACACCCGCTTATTCATGCAGTTATCCAGTCAGCACAATGTTTAAAATCATGCATATACAGGTCAAGAGCTTCAATTAATTTTCACATCAAACACCAGAATGGGGGAAAAAATTGATCTGAGTGATTTTTGACCTTGGCATGGTTGTTGGTGGCACGTGGACAGTCCCCTCGGAAAGTACTGAAGGCCAGTTCTTTTGTTTTTTTCTATACACTGAAGATATTTGAGTTTGAGATCAAAAGATAATTATACAACAGTTAGTTTCAGTCCACTAATTTGATTGGTTGAGCAGCGTTCCAAGAGTGCTTAGGAAATCTATAACTGCACTGGGACATTTCACTGTGTGTATCACGCCACTTGTATGTGTTCGCCACATAAAAGTCCACTTCCTATTTTGAAATGGTTAATGCAGTCGTGCTAGCAACATTGGAAACAATACTTTTCAATAGCTACGAAATATGAAAGCTTGTCAGATGAAGATGAAAAGGAAAAAGGGATGCCTGTTTTGCCAGAAGCACATTGTCCAAATCAGTGTGAGCTAGCTAGCGAGCACGTCTGTGATTATTCAGTATAACCATACTCGTGCGATATTGCTTGAATGGGCGATAGATCGGAATAAGATGATAGATCAGAATTTCAGCTTTCATTTCCTGATATTTACATCTAGACGTGTTAAGCACCTTTTGTTTGAAGTTATTAAAAATATTGGGACGTTGTTTCTTGTTGCCCATGTGTGCCCTGTTAGACTGATTGTTTAAAAAATGAATAGCTCTGCATGCTTTTAGCTACTCTTGTTTTGAGCTCTGGGTTTCAAACAGAGCCACTGTACAAGCATTGGGCATAGCCAGTATAAAAATCTGGATTGTCCTGAAGAAGAAGGAACCCAGTGGTGTACTAACAACCAGACACTGAACAGGTCAGCTAAGGAAAACAACAGCAGTTGATGAGATTGTGAGCGCCAGCTTGGTGCAGTTATTGCAAGTAAGGGATATGCAAGAAAATATGAAGTGATATTTACTTTAAGACTATCTGTTAATATACTTTTGCTCACCTTTGATGGTCTTCCAACTAAGGTTACCATGTTCTAATCTGTTTAACACATCTCGATATAAATATGAGGAAATGAAAGCTGAAATTCTGATCTAGCATCTCATTCATCTTTTGATCTCAAACCCAAATATCTTCAGTGTAGAGCAAAAAGAAAAGAATTGGCCTTGCTGTTCCAATACTTTTGGAGTGGACTGTATATAAAATCTGATCCGAAAACTTTTAGCATTTCAGCATAATGGTACATCCACAGAAGGTATAACATTTGAAGAGTTGTTTCGAGTTTGGTATACTTGAAGGCATGAAATGCTCTGAGTTTGCAATGGGTGTACTCATTATAACATCTTGTATACATATAAATACCTAATAACAGTAAAATACCCTATGATCATGTTGCAATTGTTGTTTCAGTGGACATCAGCCCTCAGGAAGAAGAGGAGCTATTGGATGTAAAGTTGAAATGCCTAAACAACATGGCTGCCGCTCAGCTCAAGCTGGACCACTATGAAGCTGCACTGCGCTCCTGTGTCTCTGTTTTAGCTTACCAGCCAGACAATATCAAAGCTTTGTTTCGTCAGGGCAAGGTACCCTACCTTCAGGCACCTGTCCTTTCACTTATTACATGGGCATACCCTGAAGATTCAGATTGTTAGCGATGTGCACAATTTGTTACACGTTCTATTTTGTTTGCTCAGTGAAAGAATAGCAGCCTTGCAGCCATTTAGCAGAAAAGTCCAGAATAGTTAAATGTATTGAAAATGTTTAGTTCTGCTACTTTCCTTTGTGTCTCCAGGTACTGGCACTACAAGGAGAGTATGCTGATGCAATTAGAAGTTTGAAAAGAGCCTTAAAGTTGGATCCAAGTAACAAGGTAATGCTGAGTCTTTGCCAAATAAACTACAATAAAACAAGTAGAACTTGAGGCACAGGGATGCCTCCACTGCCAACATGTCTAGTCCTTTTTGTTACTAATATGTATGCCAAAAATACCCTTAAAATTTACTTCAAACAGGAAGGGAGCTGTTGAAGAAAAACTATTTCAGACATTTGACTTTGCCAAAATCTTATCAGATCATATGCTGGTTACAATGATAATTTCATATAAATCCTATGAACACTTAACCACTTGTTCTGGAGAAATCACGCTAACAAGAATCTCGAGCAACCATAATGCCTCTACCACCTAGTGGCCGAGGTGTAAAAAACAGACAGGAAATGTTTCCCTTGGAGAGAGCTTCAGTTATTAGACATGAAATATGGTTGCTAATTATTTACCGTAGAAGTTAATGTATTAGCAAAGAATGACTGATTTCCTTTAACCACCAGGAGGTAGTGCTGTAATCTTCCACACTGACCAGTGTTGGAGCAGAGAGCCACACTGTCACGTCGCCTCCCACGATCTTATTTCTCTCTAAAAATAGCAGAATCCCTTGCCCTACTCTGCTTACACAGGCAGAGAAAGAGATGTGCAGTACCGTGCAGCACGTGCTTGTGAATAGATTGACACGATTACCCTACCTGTGCCTGTTCTATCCACCCATCTCATGTGTCTGACCCTTTTACAGATTATTAACTCTGGCTATTACTAATATGTTGGATCATGTGTTGTATCCTCCTGTTTAATTTAAGTGCTGTTGAGTTTGTTCTATTTAACTGCTGACTGTTGAATAGTTTGGGCAAAGCAAGTACTAAAAAGTACGTCGGAATTCTAAATTCACAGAATTGTTTTAATAGCTGTACAGTGACATCCGGTAATTGTAACCTTAAAGTGGGAAAGGCCACGTAGCACCTTAGAAACCTTACACTAGACACAAGGCTCATGTTAATGGATGTAACAGCTGTAGTGTACAGCCCAGTGGAACATTCTCTACTTTTACATTCAGGAAATACTGTTTCTGAAAACACTTATGTTACGTAATGTCAATGCTGTGTTTTATATGCAGGGAACATACTGTCTAAGTGATACTTCCTGTTTGTTTATTGATCTTGCAAATTTCAAGGGACTGTACTAGTTCTTTTAGGCAAAATAAATTTATTGGCAGTCCAACAGATTTATTGGCAACTTATGAGATGTTCTGAATAGCTGGTGTGTCAGGGTGTGAGCTGCAGATATATCAGCAGCCTTTCCACCCACACACAAAAGAGAAACACGCACTCTTTGGCTTTCTCCTGTACAGACCATCCACGCAGAGCTGTCGAAGCTGGTGAAGAAACACTCGGAACAGAAGGGTGCTGAGCAGGCTATGTACAAGAAGATGCTTGGAAACCCACCTGACATCAACACTGTACAGAAACCCCAGGCCAAGTCCTCATGGGTGTGTATGGCATCGTCTGCACCCATAAATAACATCAGCATGGCTTAAATTGGGTTTTAGCAGGCGAGGAAGCCCAGTTCCTTTCATGGACGCCAGCACCGTGTAATTTGTTATTATGCAGAGTTCTTAATATTGATATGATTGATATGAATTGCTCTTAAAACAGGTTTTTGATGTGTTTCTGTCCTAATGTTTTAACATAAGTAACCGCAATTGGGTGACCAACTCCCTGCTTGGTGTTAATATCAAATTTTATTCGGATTCTTTTCTGGCAAAGATACATTTTACAAAAAAAGCATTAAATTAGTAAAATGAAAACACTGCTTTAACGAATGAATGTACACTCTTAACAAAAAAAAAGTGATTCTGTAGTTTGCTAGACTTGTAACGATAGCAGAGACCTTTTGGGTGCCATATAGAAATATTTATAGTAATAATTTATTATTATTATTATTATTATTATTATTATTACAACAGTAATAATAATAATCTCTAGTGGATGAACAGTTGGGTGTTCTGCCAAAGGTGACGTGTTCTAAGTTGTTTAACACATCTAGATGTAAATATGAGGAAATGAAAGCTGAAATTCTGGTCTATCGTCTCATATTCATCTTTTGATCTCAAACCCAAATGTCTTCAGTGTAGAGCAAAAACAGTAGAATTGGTCTTGCTGTTCCAATACTTTCAGAGGGGACTGATTTAGACTTGACAGCGTAATCCTTTTGTAAACGTACAGTAACTCCAAAAATTATATGATTTGAAGTCGCTCAGTCGAAGTTTAAAGGTTAGTCTTCTTGTGTATCAGTTTACACACTCAGGAGCACAAGTAGGATTCAAACTTTTTTTTTTCTGAACTTACAGGATTTACATGAATGCCAGATTTCTTGGTTTAATGCTTATACGAATGATTTACGAATAAATCCATTTCTATCCTTTTCTTAAGAGTGTATATAGACAGTAGTTAACACATTATTATGACAGCGTAGTACGTGCATAACATCAGGAGACAATGTTCACTGGTTGGTATACAGTGTAGATGGCCATGCCAAAAATTACAAACCTAATCATTTTTTACCTTTTGTCTTTGTTTCCCACAGAGTATAAGCTGGAAGTGGTTGTTTGGTGCTACCGCTGTTGCAATTGGAGGTGTAGCCTTGTCAGTGGTCATTGCTGCTAGAAATTAAATGAGTTCAGGATGCTAGCATAAACTTGATTTTAGATACACCCTTGTCCATTTAGTGTACTTTATGCTTTCTGTCACAGAATGTAACTTTATAAATTATTAACAAAGTTTCTTTAAATGCATGAAAGGTGATTTGAGAAAATGTTGATGTATGAGGTGATAATACATCTGTAAAATGAGTAAACTTGCCATTTTGTTGTGGGAATGAACTAGGTTATCTAAACCTTGGTAATGTTTAAAGCCTCCTGCATAATGTTGTGCGTTTTCTACATCTCATCACCTCCTTGGCCTCCTGTGTTTCTGAATCAGCCAGACTGTTTCTTATGTAGCCGATATGTACGCTGCTAGCTTGTATTCCTACATGGCTCAATTCTAAGCAATTACATGGCCAAGGATAGAGAACAATATTTGCTTGTTGCAGTTATTTCTTCCGTGTTTAACCAGTCCACTGACTATTTTTTTGGCCTCCTTTGCATTCAGGAGGGTGTACCTCACCGTTTAAAATCTCTGACCAAACACTGTAAGGATTTTACAAGAAAATCAAACTAATTGACTTAGACTTTATTGATTTAGACCTATTTTATGTCTAAATATGTAAATGGTATTTATTTTAAATATTATACTTAATATGTCTAATTTTCTGAAGAATGATTATGTAAATTGTTTGGTTCTCATTTGGTATTGAAAGTAACAACATTCCTGATAATATTTCTTTTATTTGTTGAAATAAACTTTTGCACATTCAGTTGATACACCTGTGGTATTCCATGAGAAGAAGTTGCTAGTTAATGTTTGATTAAACACTTACAATCACCTAAAGGAGTTTCACTTTAAATTCTATAATAAATTTTCATGACTATACATTTGTCCCTGCCAGTACGTCTTAATATTCACTGTGTTTTACTGTAACCCGTGACGCTTTCCACTCCTTACACAGCTCCTCAAAATATTCTAATAAGACTCCAAATAGTTCTCCTTTGTCATAACTCATGGATAATATCAGATCTGTCTGTGACGCTCTCTGGTTAAAAGCATGTAAAAAGTCAATCAGAATTGCATGATTTAGAGCTGCGGTTTTCAAAATGAGCTCCAGGGGTCTGTGATGTATATCTAGCTGGTCCCTAAGTGCCAGAGACCCCCGAAACTGTAAAATAAATTTCATAGACTCTCAAATCCCTCACTACAGATTCATTTCATGAAAATGGACAGATGACTCCAAATGGACGTTATGAATTTTCTGTGACCCCAAACCTTGGCATTTTGGTTTCTCCTGATTATTTCCTGTCACACTTGGAAATCCATGTTCAATAAAAATGTTTTGGCATATTTTTATGTTTGTTTTCTTGACTTCTGTTGTGCCACTTGGTCAGAGTCACTCAGTGTTGTTGAGGAACTAGCAGAGGTATATGGATGGAGACAGTTTTATTGATGGACTCCTACACTAGTGCAGCGTGTCAGGATATCAGTCTGGACTAAAATAGCATATATATTCGTTTAATTTAAATGTTGAATGAGAGTCTCAGTGGCATTTCAAAATAGTAGCACACAGTATCTGCTTTCATAGTTAAAGCAATATTTGTAATATTAATTTGTTAAACAGAAGGATTTGTAAAACAAAAAAAGATTGTGAATTTTTCTTCTGACCCCGTTTGTAAATCCAGCAGCCCCGCGTGGGGTTGTGACCTTTCTTTGGGAACTCCAGCGAGAGGTCCAAGTTGACATTATTTATAGACTGACATGTTTTTGAGTTAGTGAGGTTTGGATTAAACTCATTGAATTCAGTGAGTCTAGTCAAACAGTCTAATAGCTATATGAACTCAATAATAAATATAATTAACTGATATTCACTGCTGTAACTAAAATGCAAAATCAAGGACTTCCTGGCTCTGCGTCACAGACCCACTTCGAGAACCACTGCCTAAGTGAATTTCTTTTTTTTTTTAATCATATGACAGTGGGTGGGGATCACTATCAACTAGTACCAAGGTTGTTACGATGATTATTTAGTTATCGTAGTTGTAAGCCTGGTCGTTTCTGCCTTACAGCCCTGAGGTCCTGGGCTCGATTCTCAGCTCAGGTTACTGTCTGTGTGGAGTTTCAGTGCATGTGCTTCCTGCGTTCATGTGGGTTTCCTCCAGGTTATTTGGTTTCCTCCCTCCTCCCAAACACATGCCAGTAAGTGGACTGGCCAAGATAAATGGCCCCAGTGTGTGAATGACTGTATGAGTGTGTGTCCTATCCAGGTTTTATTCCCACCTCATGACTAGTTTTCCCAGAATAGGCTCCAGATCCACTGCAGCCCTGACCAGGATAAAGCACTTACTGAAAGTGAGTTGTAAGTCTAATTGACTGGTCACTTGGAACTCAATTAAAAAAGTTAAAGTTAAAAAAAAAACAAAAACAAAAAAAAAAAACAAGTACAAATAATGTTAAATTCACCTGTAATTTTAAATGTGCCTTAGGTAAAATTTGTGGGGAAAATGTCTCAGAGTTAAATGGGTGGATTTGAATAAGATTTGAATGATTTGTTTTACTCATTGAGCCCGCCCCCATTTCCGCCCATGTACACAAAGCTCCGCCCCCAAAACTTTTGGTGGTTCAGCTAGAGTTAGCATGAACAAAGACTGTCATGGCATCGCCTTCAAGTGCACTGGGACATTATAGAGTTACAGCTCTAGAAACATGCAACTTTTCCTTATAATGATTAATGAGGATGTGAAGGGGTGTTGGGGGCGTGGCTATAAAATGACTGACAGCAGGCCAATCCCAATATAAACACACATTCCGGGCCGGAAAGCAGGTTTCCAAATTGAGTGTTTTTTTTTGTCTGCTATGTAATACACTTGTTCTCAAACGATGGCTTAAACTATTTTTTAATAATTTCTACATAATTTTCCACATTATTTATACTAGTAAGGAATGAAAAAAATTGACTAAATTCACCTTTAATAAGAAGAAGTGTTCATATGATGCACAGAGGCAGATGTATATCTGGATGAGTGGAAGGTAGAGGAATAAAAGAAAAAAAGCTTGATTAAATGAAAATGATGATACATATTTGTCCTTAAGACTAAACCTGTGCTGTGATTATAAGGGAAATTGTTTTAGTCCGGAAAGGTATCCTGTGTGTGTAAAGCCTGATCTGGAGAGGAGGATGTCTTGCCAGGAATTTCCCATCATCCTGGATGGGGGCGGCGCTAACCGAAGCCCCGCCCACCGCGTAACGGCCGCCTTATGAATATTCATGAGAAACGCACGAGAGGTCTGTCGCGTTTCCGAGAAGTGCGTGAGCGTGGAAATGGTAGCAAGATGGCGGCGCTGAAGGAGGAGCAGTGTTACGGACTGTCTTGTGGAAGAGTGAGCAATGGCAGCAATATCTCAGTCTTTCACGTTAAACTTACTGACAGTGCTGTGAGGGCGCTGGAAGACTATCAGAGCAGTAAGGTAACGGCTACCCTCCTGTTCCTGACGCTCCTCTCTGCCTGCTTTTTGTTAGCGGAGTAAATACTGTTTCCTGCTGCAGTACCTTCCAGCTTTTTATTAGGGCTAACGTTAGCCTAGCTAGAGAGGGTAGCTATGATTATCCGTCAGCCAGCTCCAGGCTCTTAGCAAGCGACAGGTATCTGCTGACAGAAGACTAATTAACAATAGCAGCTCGCCAGCTAACCAGCTTTACTTAGCAGGAGGACGGTGTGGGTGTTTAACCGACCACTGAACTTATTACCAAGAATATGAACATGAGAGAAAAGCAGAAAAGACAGTCTCACAATCAGCACAATCCAAACTGTATATGCTAAAAATGTGAGCTAGTTAGTTAGTTAGCAAGCTAACATATATGGAAGCGAGCAGGTCTGAAGTTTTTAGCTTGACCTCACTCCTGATCTTGTGGCATGGTCTCTGAGCTTCAGTCTTTAAAACCTGACAAAAACAAGCTGTTTCCCTAAGCTCAGGAAACTTCCCTGATGGATGGATTTATGGCTTGGCCTGCTTCTTTCTGTGGCAGTGTGAAAGTGTTTTTTAGCCACATATTTATTACATGACTTATAAAATACCCTTTAACACAAACTAGTCAAGGCTGTGAAACAAGGCATGTGCTGTTATTCAGTAATGTGGCTAATTACCATATTTCAGATCCACCTTTTTAAATTACAGTAAGAAGACAGCTATAGAAAAAGACATCTAGCCACTAAAGAGTCATTAGTTGTTTTTATTTCTGTTCTAAAGAGATCCTAATGAACCGTATTTTAGTTGATAAAACACTGTTTTACTGTTTATATGGAGTTTTATTAAAATCTTGGTCTTTTTCAAAGCTTCCCAATGAGCCATAGGTATGTGCTGAGGCTTTGATTAATTAAGACAGGCCTCCTAATGTCATATTCAGTGGACAGGTTATGCGAAGCGTAGATTAAGCACATGACATCATGAGATGGTGACATGAACGTGTAAGTGAACGTATTTTTAGTTCACCAGCGGAGTGCATGGAAATGTTTACCTCCTGGTTTACAGAAAGCCCTGAGTTAGCAGTTCAGTGTGGTAAACCATCAGGCCACTCAGTAGTTACTTCCCTGTAAAGCAATGCAGTAACAACAAAGATTATAATCTGGATTATTTTGTCAACTATTCAAGATTGTTCATCACAGTTATTCAGCTAATAACAAAACAAGTTTGTTCATGTTACCAATTTGTTTTTCTTTCTTTTCGTTGTACATTATAAACCTTTCAGATGTATACAGTCTTTGGATCAGAGCAATGCTACTTGCTATGATTTGTAACAGTTATGCACCAGCATAACACGTATCCAAAGAGTCGTATATCATTATAAATGTTTAAAGGATTAGTATAGCCAACAATATTTTCACAAATATTCCCTTTATAGTCACAAAGTAGTTGTTTGCTTCTCTAGTTTTGTAGTTTGAGTGTGATGGTTGGTGGCTGTGGTTCTGTCCACACTACAGTTCTCACTGCACCGACCGACGCCGACAATCACCAAGTTTTAAAAGTTGGACGTTGGATTTAGGATGTCGGGAAACACAACTCTCATGTTCACACTGCCCCAACAGACACCAGTGAACTTTTTTACGGACAGTCGGACTGGTTTAAAAAGGGACGATCCTTTTACCTCAGTCAAAATTGTACTATTACTAGTGTCTTTACCTGACATTCTTCGCCTGAAAAGACGACGAGTGAAACGCAAGAGGTTATCGTTTATCGCTTGCAGGCCAGTGTGCTAAACTGAAATACCACTGAGAACAAAAATGTGAAGCAAGTTTATTTGTCATATTAATAATATATTATTATTGAAGTATTGAGGTAAACCTTCAAGTGACTAACCTGATACCCCAAGGGCTGTGGCAGTCGACCTGATCGCATTTCCCCTTGCGTTGCGGTTGGTATACATGGCTTCACCCACAGCATACAGCTCCGGCCTCTTTTCCCGGAGATCCACTAACTCCTCTTCTTTCTAGATTCGTCCAGAAATCTGCCATTTTACCCACAACAACGATTTCGCACACCTAACACCTAGCGCACAGGCTTTCATTTCTGTGGAGTTTTCAGGGACGCTTGCATCATCGTCACGGCAACGGTTCATGCCCAGGTCAGATTACGTCAGAGTTTGTTGGAAAATCATACCGCACTGCTCAGACATTCCACGACCCGACAAACGCTGATTGAACATGTTCAGTCGGTGAAAACAAATGCTGATCAACGCCAGCAGACACCGACAGGGTTAACATACTGATCTGACAAAACTCGACAGACGTGTCTGTTGGCGTCGGTCGCGTCTGTCGGTGCCGTGTGAACTAGGCTTAATACATTTAAAATCACTGAATGATGCCACAGAAATGATGGAAATCTTGCGTTCTGTGCATATGCGTACTGCACAGGTTCTGCTGTTTCTGTGATTTGATTAGATGCGTGCCAGCAAAAGTGCAGTTTTTGACTAATTTTGGATGAAATTTTCAGCATCTCAAATATAGTTAACAAATATATACACTTGTTTAACGTTAGCTGAGTCACATACACTGAGAGATTTTATTTCATATTCTTGAATTCAAAACATTCTCTGTTTACCCTGACAGAAAGCGAGGACACCTTCAGGAGTTCAGCTCAAGAGCATGAGAGATAGGGGAAGTGGGCGGTGCTTCCTGGTTCATTTCAGAGAGTTTAAAACACCTGTGCAGATCATTCCAGATTAATATGTAGATACGCTTGTCTTCTGTTTTATTGGGGAGAAAAAGACGGCTCTTTTCACTCACGAAAATTGATACAACATGAAATAGCATGTTGTTTGTCAGGGCGACTTCACTGTAAAAGAATCTCTGCTGCTGTTCACCACAGAGCACACGCAGTTTATCTAGCTGTATTTAAAGTTTATAATGAGCTTAGTCACAGCTAATAACTTACTGTTACATTTATTTATAGTCCTGACTTCAGTTTTGCAGGATTCCTGAACTTGTTAACAGGTAGTCAATTTAAAAAACTGTCTAAATGCTAATGCTAGCAACAAGCAGCTACAGCTGACTCGTAACCAGTTTCTGGTATTTTCTGCTGTAATAATGTAACATGTACGTGACATGTGCTATGTATGTCTGGCCAAACCATCTCATAAGCCCAATTCCCACATCCACACAGCACAAAGACAGCATATTCAAGTGAGAGATGTGGTTCTGTTTCATGGCTTCTAAACACCAGGTGTAGTGTCGAACACCTTGATATCATCTCGGGTGCATGTGCACACATGCTGAGACCTTCAGTCTTGAAGTGACCGTGACATAGCATTTGCTATAAATACCTTCATGCCACATCACTTCTTTTCCTTAGACTGTTCCTCAGCCTGTGAGCTTACATTCGGTGGTGTCCGAGGTAGCGTGCTGTTGTTGTCTCGGTGTTTTTCAGTGGCTTGCTCTGGGTCATGGGATAAGAGCATGTGTCCTTCCATTTGCCTCTCATACTCTGGAGCTATTGACGTTAACAGAGCCAGAGTATGTGTGCTGCTGACCCCATACCCGTTAAGCTACTCAATCCATCACTCTGGATCATGGGATAGGTGGATAAGTGCATGTGTGTCCCTCCATTTCCCTCACACCCACTGCAGTTATCAACACTAACAGGCTTGGAGCGTGTGTGTCCATGCATTGTCCTTACGCCACAGACTGCATCCTCACAGTGCTGCTAGAACCTCACTATGGATTACGTGATAGGAGCTTGTTTACCCCACCGTTTACCTTCCACCCACTGGCGCAACCAGCGCTTATAGGGCCAGAGGTCCATCAGCTTCCCCACCAAGTCATTCATTGGGTGCCACAAGTTTTGCTCTGGTTCCATGTTCATTACTCTTCTGCCACCATCCACATCCCAGCAAACTTGCATCCCCTCCACTCGTCTCACACTGTTGTGTATTTGCACTTTATATAGTCTTGTGTACTGTTATGTGTTGCACCATGGTCCTGGAGAAACGACATTTTTTTCCATTGTATACAGGCTGCATAGAGGAATGACAATAAAAACCCACTTGACTCACTCTGTGCTAACAGTTATTCACAGCCTCCTCTGGGCTGGCAGGCCTGTGGCTACCTGGAGGTCCTGCTACCTGGAGGTCCTGCTACCTGGAGGTCCTGCATGGCTCAATGCAGTTGCTGTAGCCATGCTAGCCTGCTTGAGCCTACTGCAGCATGGTGCAGTCAGCACTCACAGAGTCGGAGCTTGTGTTCCCCTCCAAATCTCCTGGAGCTCAAGGACTGGCACCATGTGCCTACTGCCTCAGTATTAACCTAATCAGACCAGCAATCAATCCAAGAAATGTTTTAGGTTCTCTTGGAGCATATGGATGGCCTGACATCAGACATAACTCAGTTAAAATTGCTAATTTTAGGACCGAAGCCACACGTTATGGTTCATGTCCTTCAGCAGGGCATTCATGATTGTTCAGGATACAAGCCTCCTCCCCCCATACAGATCACAAACCAACATTATCGCTCAGCTCCAGACCCGATAGAGTTCAGCGTAGGCTCAAGACCACTGTGCCGGCCACCTTTAAAATGGTGGCGACCTGAATACAGTTACCTGTAACACTGTACATGCTCTTCTGCTCATAGACCACCGCTGAATTTGATGAACCTCAATACAAGGATTATGTCAGTATCTATGTGGCAGGTCTTAGTGGCCATCAGCTGAGGCCCTGTGGTACAAACCTTGTGTAGTATATCGGACACCTTCAGAATTGGCCTGAACCGCATTTCTGGTAGTTTCACCAGACAAAGCGTAATGCTCTGAGGTGCCAAGCGCAGATACTCTAAGAACTTGCTAGCTAAAGCTTATGATTTTGCCATGCATCTGACATGCATGGATAATTCTTTGGTTACTTTACAGTTAACGATGGAGTGGTTTGCTCCACATGGTGTTGTGCCTTAAACAATTACATAACAAATTCATCACAGTTCCTACTGCTGTCTGACATGCACCTAAAATGCATGAGTGTGTCACACTTACCAATTTAATTGTTCTCATCCCTCTGAAATTAATTTCTGGTTACGCCACTGCCAGCACAACACGAGGTGCTTCTGAACCGTTTTAGACGAGAGTGTGACTTACATGAAGTGCAGCACACAGGCGTTGATTTTTAACCTAAGTTTCAGACTGTGGTCAAGCCAGCCACTGTAGAAACCGAGTGCACATACACGCGGCGGTTTACAGTAACTACCTAAATAAAAAGAGGCGGCGGGCCTTGTGTTTGACACGTGCCATGACCGTTCCTTCTGATTAGCTTAACTTTTAGGACTATTAAATATGCATGCTTCGAGGCAGATAGGGTTCCACTCTCAAACTTCGCGCTCTGTGTGCTGCTACCTCTGGTGCTGCTGCCTAGTGTGTAAGAAGAGGTAGAATCCTGTTATCCCTCCTAACTGCCTGTAACCACAACCATCTTCTCTTTTCTTGTCTGATTCGATAATATGCGGTAAAAATGAATGTGTTTATGAACACTTTTCGGATTCTGAAAGTGCAACACAACATTTTAGAAAACAAATTCTGACTTGCTGTTAAAAATCACTATAGACTCCCGTATGTTTTTGCAACCAGGAGGTGCAGCTGATGAGTCACATGTCTCACTCTATCAGACTATCTATCACTCTATCTCGTGTCTGTAGTATCAAACTATGCGCTGATGTACTGTGTACATGTATCCATTTATATAAATAACTCTGCCATGTCAGGCTCACACAATCAAGTCTATTTAAATTCCCCAACAATGCAGTGTGATTTCAGGAATGGTACACAGCACTAAACTGGTAGCTGTAAAGGTCTTACTTGTTGGCAACATTGGAGGGAAAAAGTCTATAAAATTTTTTTATTTTTTTAATTTTTAGCTGAACTATCTAGGTTTGTGAGAGTGTGTAAAATGCAGTCATCCTATCGTGCCCCCTAACTGTTGCAGATTGACAGTATCACCTGTGGCTTTGAAGGGGGCGTGGCCAGATGTACATAACATTTGTCATGTACACGTTATGTCATTACAGTGGAAAAAAATACTGGAAGATGGTTGCGAGTCAGCTGTAGCTGCACTCATTAGCATTAGCTGAAGTCCGGAGTGTAAATAAACATAACGAGTTGTTAGGTGTAACTGAGCTCATTATAAAATAGGTGAAATGGAAACACACATTATGAGATACTACACAGTATATATGTGTTGCTCTTAAAGCTGTAGACACCAGACAGATATTTAAATCATCTGACTTATCAATCGTTGCATGACTAGAACTATTCTTTTGGATTAGAACAGTGGCCAAGTCATGTCTTGAATGCCCTAGTGCTGGTTCAGAGAACTGGCTTTTTGACTTCTGTCATCCTTCACATACTGGCTTGCATATCTTATGTACATCTAGAGGATGGAAAGCAACTAGATGGAATGTCAGAGCCAAAACTTCCCTGTCTGTCTGGATTCCAAGTCGAACTGCAAAATGTTTAGTGATTACATACACAGCGATGTTAAACACACTGACAAGCGCTTTTTCTCTTTAAAACTTTTTGCTGCTGTTGTGACTGATGTCGAAAACCCTCACAGACATTCAAAAGTATTTATTAATCTAGAAAATTCAGAGGTCTGTTACTCAAAGTAGATAATATAGATGAAAATAATCTGTTTACCTAAACTGTGCTTGCATTGTGTCTGCTCTACAGTAGCACATATGGTGAAAGACTGCCTTAGGAAGTATTTTACTACATGGGTGATATAATTATCAATATAAGTTTCAAACGAATCTGTACAATATGTTGTTATACCCCTAGGATTTATTTAGGTCTAATATAAGTTTAATGGCCCCTGCCTCCCTCATTCGCCTCGTCTGTGTTATTGAATTAGGTGATGGTGTAGTGCTGGGGTGTTTCATCTGCTCTGTTATTAAAGAGTAAATTTTAAGAGCAGTTTAACCCTATGAAATGGAATCGCTTGTTTATCACCAATCTGACCGTTTTGTGATGCATTAAGTGTCAAGCTAAAAACGAGGTGCAACCTGTAACCTCACTCTGGCTGATCGATGCGTTCTGAATTTTATTCCGGCGTTTGTCTCTGAATTATACCCGTTTCTTTTTCTGTATGGCCTCGTGCAGCCGACAGCGAGCGGTGGTCAGAAGCCACCCTCTGTCCCAAGGTTAGCACTCTGCCAGTGTGGTGTGGAACATTCTGGGCTCCAGGCCCAAATAATAGTGACATGTCAGCAACCCATTCAAATGACCAGACTGAATATTACAGTGTCTAGTGTGAGACGAGTGAAGTTGGGCCCTAATTTTTAACATTGCTGGATGTCCCCAGTTTATAGTAAAATGCTTGATACATGAATGAACTTCTAGATCTGTTTACTCATAAGACAGGAATTACTAGTTTCATACAGTATGTACGTGTGGTTCCATGTTTTAACACCTGGACACCTCTTGTGCCCACGCATAACAAGGCCTTACCACAGAATCATATGGTGACATAGTGTTTTGCTATAACATACCCTCATTAACAGCTGGAACCTTCTCGTCAGGTCAGCACTAGTGCAGAGTGTCAGGGAACCCTGGCACTAATCCTGTGTGTATAGAACCACAGTTGCACTATATGGCTGAAAGTTTGTGGACAGCTGACAATCACACTCATATGTGCTTGCTGAACATCCCATTCCAGATTTGGTCTCTTTGCTGTTATAATAAGCTCCACTCTTCTGCGAAGGCTTTCCACTAGATGTTGGAGCGTGGCTGTGGGGATTTGTGTTCATTCAGCTACAAGAGCATTAGTGAGATCAGGCGCTGATGTTGGTGAGGAGGTCTGGGGTGCAGTCGGTGTTCCAGTTCATCCCAAAGGTGTTCAGTGGGGTTGAGGTCAGGGCTCTGTGCAGGATACTCGAGTTCTTCCACTCCAACCTTCACACACCATGTCTTCATGGAGCTCGCTTTGTGCACAGGGGCATTGTCATGCTGGAACAGGTTTGGGCCTCTTAGTTCCAGTGAAGGGAAACTGTAATACTACAGCTTACAAAGACATTCTATACAACTGTGTGCTTCCAACTTTGTGGTAACAGTTTGGGGAAGAACCACATATCAGGTGTCCACGAACTTTTGGCCGTTTAGTGTGTTTATATAAGCAAATAGAAGGCTAATGCAATATTAATTTTTCCCTGATTGCAATTTTGCATTTTAAGATATTGCAATAAATTAATTGTAAATCTTGAAAAACTACTCACTTCTAAATCTTTTGTGGTCATTTTTGTATAACTTTAGTATAAATACATGTTAATTTTTGATTCATATGTTGTTTTTTTTCTGAATTTATGTGAATTTATGTAAATTCACCCATTTAAAATACCAGCATCCTGGTCACAAAAGCAAAGTTTGAGGGGATTAATAGCCATTTTCTATCCTTCCGAGGCATAAGCAATTAGAAAATAACACTTACTACTCAGATACAAAAATTGTGTTGCATAGTGATTTAATCATCCAGAAACAAAAGACAGGAAAACGAGCAATTTGATTATTTCTGGTTTGCGGAGAATAAGGGAGAGCATTATAATATTATCAGCTTAATGGTGATTCTGCAGTAATGCACAGTAAACAGGAAAAAAACCCAACTTCATAACAGCACATTTCAATATCATCCTTTTAGAAACCAGTTGTCCAGTGTTCACATGACTGACGTTTTCTTTCTTGATGCTACTCGGTGTATTTTAATCACTTTATAATTATCACCATTAACATTATTTGTAAAGTGTTAAATTTGACACTGTTGTAGGCCTTTTTTTTTTTTTTTTTTTTTTTTCAGTCAAAAAATACAATTTTTTTTCAGGTCCTTTGGAGCCATTTTGACCATTTTCAGCTAACATTTTTTTTTGGTGCCATCACTTATAAATCTAGTAAACTGATGTTAAATATAAACTTGTCTAAAGTTAGTTAAGCTGAACATACAGTGATAGATTTTTCTCGTTTACCTTGAGAGAAAGTGAGGGATGAGACTGAGGGAAATGGGGCAGGGCATCCAGGGAGTGTCTTTTAATCAGAGATGGTTGGCTCATCTCTTTTTTGGGGGGGAGAAAAAGACTGCTCTTTGGTGAACTTTTGAGTTATAACTCATACTAGTGTTACCTGTCATGCTCAGCTGTTGGGGAGCTCCAGTGCTGGAGTGTTATCAGTTTTTTGCCACTCTGGGTAATTTCTGTATTTTTGGGTCTTTTCCCTTCACAGTGATGAGTCAGGTGAGGTTACTACTGAATGAGTATCGGTTATTCCAGTTGGTTTTACACTGGGGAAAAATGGGCCAAGCCCAAAATGGCAAAATATTAAGCTTTTAATGGTCTTAAAAAATCACTGGTCAGGAAATTAGCAAGAATTAAACAAATAGATAAAGGAAGTTAGTACAGGAAGCTTTTCTCTTTGGTTTCTTTAAATGTTTAATCCTTGTGGCCCTTGATGGGCTGCATCATGTGTGGAAGATAACCAAATAATGACTAATCTTTTAAGAATAAAAAAAAAATCCCAGAAGATATTTTTGGAAAATTTTGTACACCCAGACATGTGTTAGTTTGAATTTTACATCAAACATTTTAATCATTATCATGATTTTCCTTTGCGTACAAGAAGACTATAGAAGTGAATTTCCCTGTTTCTAGTTTTTGTGTGATGGTTGGCAGGTCTGGTAATAAAATATAATCAGCACTGAAGTATTGACTGTCGTGACAATATAATATTGTGTAGGGACGATAATATTGTTATGTTGCACAAGCCTAGCAAGTCTAGAAAGGCTAGACAGGAACTTGCCAGTGTCCAGCAGCTCCAGTTGGTTGTTCTGGTTTCTGTTTCTGAAACCTACGTTCTTCTCTGTAGGGCTTCTTTGGCTGTGGGTAGGTTTCACAGGATTGGTTGCACATGTTTGGCAGAATGGATTGTGCCAACCATGCCTGCCTCCATCTACAAACCAAATGAAGAGCCATTCTCCATGCTGGATTACGTGTCCCACTGCCACGAGGCAGGTTTCAGTCAGTTCATACTTGCAGATGGGAGAGATTGCTCTAGTCTGAGCAGCAGATTTGCTAGTGACTTGCCGATGCATGCCACGAGAAAGGCAATGAGTGAGCTGTACATCTGAAAAGTAACGCTTCATCCGATGAAGCCACCAGTGACGTGCTGTAAATGTCAGTGGCTGGTATGCAGCCCGGGCCAACTTGCTTCCAATCCATCATGTTGGGTGAAGCCTGCGCTGGAGCACTGGCACAGAAGCCCAGTGAAATCCTTTCTGGCTGAGTTGCACAGACCTGCATATACTGTGCTATATGCTGCACACCAGCCTGTGGTCCAGTCTGCCACCATTTTGACAGTAGCACTCCCAGAGGGTTTGGAACCTGCCCACGGTGCATGAAAGCTGGTAAAGACTAAATCAGTTTCACTTACGGATGCTGCTGAAGCTAGCGTTAAACACTGTGCTTCACCTGTCAGTTCACTGCCTGCTAGAAAATGGATGTGGCTACAGTTACCGCATGCTCATAGAGAGGTTTTGATCACTTTTCTTGGCTTCGGAATCGGGATGTAGTTCAGCTAGCTAGCGCACCTTGTTACATTTAGCTCAGGGGATGTCTGAAATGAAGAGATGGTCAATGCCGAGGCAGCTTGTGTTTGTCCTCGACTTCCAGAGAGCTTAGACAATGGCTACACAAGTGCAAATCCTGCAGTATGACTTGTAATCACTCAGAGCCAGGTTTTCCTGAACTGAAATGTTTCCCTTATTCAAAAATATTTCAGAAGAGCAGTACTCAATAAATTTGGCTGAATCTAGAATGATTAGCGCAGGTGTTTTAAAAAATCTCTCATTAACTGAGACTGGCTGAAAGCCCCCACATCTTACATGCTTGTGGGGCGTCCTCACATTCTGTCACAGTATATGGACAATATTTTGAATTCATTAATGTGAAATAAATCTATTAATGTATGTTTGATTTAGCTAACATTGGTTAACTATTTATTAGGGATGCTGCCAAAAATGACTCTTTGATTTTTAGCTGAAAGAGGAAAAAAAGATGAAGATTTTGACCTAAAAGGTTAAATAAGCCTTCAACAAACGGTCAAATCTAACATCCTACAAATAAGGTTTTGAGCAGCAAAAAGGTTTTGTTTGCCGCTGCAGCGTCTCGCGGGTTTCCCAGACTCCGACACACATTTTTGTTATTGTTTGCCATGTGTCCTTGTTACATCCCCACTGAGATTGGGCTGTGGCCTACAGGGAGAGCACAGGCTTAGTAACAAGCTGGATGTCAGTGTAAAAAAAAAAGCTGGGTAGGAGGAGCTGGAAGAGACTAAATAATACAGTTATTAATAGAGTTTATTATTCCCCACATTAAAGATTAAGAGATCCTATAAACATGTATGTGGGGAGAACATCTTGTTTCTTGATTGCGAGTACAGTTGAGGCCAAAAGGTTCCATAACCCTAGGCTAAAGATATTCAATCTCATTTTTTACAACTCCTTTAAAATGTATGTTACTATACATTTCTTTTGGAAAGTCAATTAAGGCATCTAATTTATTCACATCAGCAGTAAATTTAAAACGGTCAATGAGAGACTTTAATTCACCATATCAGAATTTCAGGTCAAAGGTTTACAAAAGTTGATGTAGTGACATTTGAAAGGTTCTGATTGGCCAATTACCATAATTAGGAGATAATTGGGAGCACACCTGTGGCTCTAAAAGGGCCTACAATTAGTGACCCTTGATACCATGGGGAAAATCCAAGAAATTCAGCCAAAACCTCAAACAAAACTGTGGATGTCCACAAGGCCGGTTCCTAATTAGGAGCAATTGTCAGACAACTGAAGGTACCACGAGCATCTGTACAAACAATCGTATGCAAATATAAAAATCTTGGGATCCCAGGGACACAATTAACTCCCAGGGATGAACATAGGGTTGAACATAGGGTTCACCCGAACCCTACTACAGTAACAAAGGAACTGGTGAAAGAGTTGGAGGTCAGGTACAGGTATGAAAATATGTAGCTCCACCATAAAGAGAGTCCTACATCGCCATGGCCTGAAAGGCTGTCACACAAGGAAGAAGCCCTTACTCCAAGGCTGGCATAAAATTCCCAGACTGAAGATTGCAGGTGATCACCAGCCTTTTGGAGGAGTGTTCTCTGGTCAGATGAAACAAAAATGTAACTGTTTGGCCATAATGATCAGCGCTATGTGTGGAGGAAAAAGGAAGCATGGGGGTGGTAGCATCATGTTGTAGGGGTGTTAGGAACTGGTGCACTTCAGAAAATAGATAAAATCATGAGGAACGAAGATTATCTAGAAATACTGAAACAAAAATCTTAACAGATAACTAAACCAACCTGGGTGGAAACGCACATAGCACCAAAGAAATGAATATAAACTTCTAGGTTCTTCTTTGTAGGGCCATAACAATACGGCAGATCATATTGGTTCCTTCGATACGAGGCTCTCGATTCAGTACATCAGCGGAATCGTCAATATGTTCAATGCTACATAATGAAGTAGGTTATTAATCATAAAATACCACTTGTATTATCTGAGGTGTAATAAAGTTAATCAAACCCACACTCCCTTCTCTGAAACATTAACTTCCTCTTAATCTTGAATGAGGGGAGGCTACACGCTTCTCCTAACCATGCTGGTTTCCTTTAGCGAGTAGGCTATTTAATAGCATCCCAATATACTAAATCCTAAATCCAGCAGCAAGCGGAAGCTGGAAGATTAACCCAAATCTTAGATTACCACAGAGTTCTGCTGTCTGGAGGCACTTCAGGTTCCTGATAAATTACAATGCTTACAGCCAGTGAGTTGTGGACTGAAACATTAGTGTGCCAAATTCTGCAAATATATGTACAGTACACTGGTGCTAATACCGCAAAAATGTGGCTCTATATGGTACATGTACAATGAAGTCACCACAGCTAACAGCGGAATGAGTAAAGCTCCATGACCCCCGTCTGAGTCACGCCACTGAACGCTTAGCCGTGTTAATTTTATTACATTTTAATGCCCAGGCTTTGTTTTAATTATATGCTCCTAAGAGTCTAAATGGATCCCACAAACACTGTGTCGTTATTTAGTTTCAGTTATTGTACGTTTATAATGTTGATTGTTTTAATCAACTGTAAATGGAAACCTAAGGCACATATTCAATATGCTTATTTTTGCTGTATCAAAAATTTATCATATTGAGACACCACTGTATCGAAATTGTATCAGATTTGAAGTTTGTGTCTCGTTGTATCCCTACTACTTTGTAGTTTATTCTAGTCTAACTGATAGCTGCTGTACTCCTGAGCAGAGGTGGTACTCACTGTCTTACTTAGTTTGTCTAGACAGATAGAAATACGTATGTGAGGAGGAAAAGACTAGCCACGTAGATATCAGATATCAGAAAGCAGTTATCATGGTAGCTAAACTGAGCACAATAATGTGAGCATTGATTTCCTGAGAGAAACTGAAAATAAAGTGTCACCATGCTGGCTTTAAAGATGGGAATCCCCCCATCCTGGAAGCATCGCTGCGTTTGATTGGCCCAAATTGATCAGTAATGAAGACTAATGCCTTGGTGAAAATTTTATTTTGCTTTAATGGAATGTTAACACTTTATCATTTTTCATGGAGTGCGGACATGTCTGTGAGGTCCTGCTCTGCTAGTTTAGAGCTGGATCAGAGGTGCATGCTGCCTCAAAGAGGCCAATCCTGAATTTTCAGACACTACTGCAGCCGTAAACTCTCCTGTAGACGTCACATCCTCCATCATTAAGCTAGAATTTTATAGGGAGTTTCCACCATGTGGTGTTCTCAGGTAATCAGCGATTTCAGCCGAGCCTCCAGCTTACCCACATGAGTGAATTTTAAGAACTGTTGCATCCTTAAATAGTGTAACATGATATATAGATTTATTATTTTGCACATTTATTGCACTGATTTATTTACGTTCCTCATTAACAGTGCAGCTAAATGTAATTTGTAGTCTGTGTGTGGCTGTGTGTTTTTGATGCATTCTTTTCTTTCCTGTACAAATAAAACAGCCTAAAAATAGCAACATCCTTTAAGAGTGGAGAACATGACTAGTTGCCTTTTGAATTACAGGCTGACTATTGCAAGCCCTCGTGTGTGTGTCGCTTGCCTAGTTCTTTCTTTTCAGTCTAACTTGGCCCTCAGTTTTGACTTTACGTACTGCATGACACAAGAGTTCACACGTAGTTTTGATATTGGTTGAGTTTCCTCTGTTTTTTCAAGACAGGTTCTCACTGTCCCAAGCTTTTATCATGCTCCTAATATGACACACAATTTATAATCTTTCATGTCTTTCTCAGGGTCTGTCTGCTCAACCACTGATACGATTCACTGGAAATCAAGGGGTAAGTGTTCACATCCACTCGTAATAATTATTTACATTAGAAATTTACTAAACTAGAAATGTGGTAAAGCCTGAAATCTTGTTTTGCTTTGGAAGTCAGACATTACTAAGTCACAGCCTCGTTTTCATTATCAGGAATTCCCCTCGTAGAAAGGTTCATCAAAGGGGAAAGGAAGCTGTTGACAGATTTGCAGAGTGTTGCCACATTTACCGTAGTATAAAGACATGTTTGTGATGTGCTCTGTGTCACTGGACAAAGGGATAAATATCACATGTAATTAATTACTCTTGCTTTCTCATCGTTCTTCTATATCTGTCTGGTCCAGATCCATGTTTGCGTTATTATACAGTCATTTTGACAAAGTATTACAGAGAGAAGAAGAATGGGTTTGTTCATCCAGCCATGAAATATTTACCTGAGGGCCATTAGAATGAATTTTCTCTTAAACACAGTTGTTTTCTTCAACTTTAAAGTGCTGTGCAGAGACACCAGATATGAGGTAGTGTATCATCTCAATACTGCATGTCTGTCAAACGTGCCTCAACTGGATCCAGTGCTCATGTTAATGCCTTTGACACATAGTCCAGGAAATGTTAGTGTTGCAGCATTGTTGTCTGGAAAGAGGCATTTCTTTTTTTTTTTTTTTCATTCTAAATGGTTTTAAGAAGTTAAAACCTTTCCACTTGTTCCACTCCAGAAGGCTTGCTGTCAGTAATTGTGAGGCCTCCTATGTGTGTTTCATCACTGCGGTTTCATCACTGTGTGTTTGCCCTGAGTCACCTCCTGTGCGATTAGTTTGGCTCGTACTGGACCTGCTTCCAGTTGCTGCAACTTGCTGTCTTTGATAAGAAGTTTTTTGCTCGATCAGCTTTTTTTTGTTTGTTTGTTTGTTTTTTTTGTTGCTGAATTGGTGCTCTCCTATTGGAATATTATAATCACATAGAGATTCTCTAAATATCTATTCTATAGATTCTTGATAAATCTCTAAATACAATGTTCTCACCACAGTATGGGCAGTCCCGGACGTCACATTAGCACATGTGAGGCTCTGTGTGGTCCCTTTCACACGATTATTTCATTTCTGTTCTCCACTTTTAACGCCGTTCTGAGGAAGGATAGGAACTGAAATGTTTAGGCTAATCCATAATGTAAATATTGTAAATATATGGAGGGGTGTAGGGTGCAGCGATGCAGAGAAAGGAATAGAAGGAGGTGTGGCCAGACATATGTAATATGCTTTGTGTACATGTTACATCATTACAGTGGAAAAAATACCAGAAGCTGCTTACAAGTCGACTGTAGCTGCTAGTCGCTAGCATTAGGAGTCCGTTTTGGTTTTTTTTAAATTACCTGTCGTTTGTTCATGTTTCTCTGCTTCAAACTCAGACAGCAGGTTATTAAGATTTGTATATTGTATATTATGAGTATATTTTTAGATATTTAAAACTAAGAAAACATTTAAATCGTCCAAGTTGATAGCTATCGCGAATGCTGGAATCTGTCAGCAACTCCTGATACTATTGTCAGTCATCTGAAGCCTACTCAGTACTTAGCTTTGAAATACTATCTCCCCTTAATTGGCTGGTGGTGTTTTCAGATTGTTTTTGTGTTTTGGTTTAGACAGAGAGATTGTCAAAAAAGCTGTTCTTGAGGATGGGAATTGTGAAAATGCAGAGGTAAAAACTGTTAGTATGGCTTCCAGGTATGATAACGTTGTAAGCATGTGTAGATTTTTCTCTGTAGATTGTAAGCATTTGTCTCTAAATGATGCTGCTGTCTCTGACCACAAACCCAAGAGAGCACAACTGTCCTTGCTCATCAGCAGTCCACCACTGTTCAGGAGTGTTTAAGAAAATCTTTGCAATGCAGTTCAGCATAAAATATTTGTATGGATTTTTTTTTATTGTGTAATATAGAGTTTTTGAAGCTGAAGACAATATTAACCCTTAAATACATGGACTGTTTATCTATATTTTTACAAATGTTTACATATATTTTGTACAAAAGTGTTTTTAAAGCAATTTTGCCATTTCTATTAAATAAATTTAACCAAAAACAAAACTGTAAAAAAAAAAAAAAAAAAAAAGAATTTCCATGCAAGTGGATACCAAAACTGCCAAACCTTTAAAATAATTGTACTATTACGCACATACAGATATTTATTATTTACATTAGTGCTGGGCGATTTTCACAATTAACTCTGATAATTCAGTTTAATATTTTAATTTTAAGATTAAATTTTCAAAATGTTCTAATCAAGATTGTACTTGTTTGTGCAATTTTTTTATATTTACAGTATGTGTATATATATTACATATACATAATTTTTAATTGAAACGTCCATAAATGTTATTTAAATGTTTAAATCAATATGAAATTAAAAACACAGCCTTCTTAACCCGAGAAACTCCTCCTACAGCCTGCGCTGCTCCAAACACTGCGCACTTAGATTTAAAAAAAAATGACTGAACTCATAGCAAAGAAAGGTTCAAATATCACTTCAGAGATCTGGAATTGGTACAAGTTTGAAAAGTCAGATGTTTATGTAAAATATAATGCTGCATTACGTCCTAAGCCATTTTTGACCTCGGCACATTCAGCAGATGAAATGGGAAAACTGAAGCCCCCATGTTCGTATTTTGTTATCAACAAGCAAGGCAGCTAACTCAGATGAGTGATGTATATTTTCTTTCTCAAACAGCGAACTGTGTAGTCAATGTTTTAGATTTAACAAACAAATGTCTGTAGGTTGAATAATCTAAAGCTAATACTTGTATATACTTGCTGACTTGACATCACTCTGTAAATGGGGAAGGAACTCAGAGTTGAGAAGAACGCCCCAAGCTGACTTCTCAGTTGCAGTGGCATTTCATATCATGAAAGACATGATCCCCATTTACTCTGTCGAGAACAAAGGGTTCACTAAGTTGTGCAAAAATAATATCACCATCTATAGAAAATAGTGGAAAAATGTTTTTTTTTTAAATATCCTTTCTTTAAATATTCTTTATTTAAAAGAACAGATGGAGCTGTTACTATTTTTTGCACATCTACATTTTCCCAAGTCCATTCTAATAAATAAAAAAACCTTAAAAGTAAATAGCATAATTTTTCAATTGTATTACGTAAGAACAAAAAAACTGAAATTGTAATTGAGAATTGTTCATAAAGTTGAAAAGAAAAAAATCTAGATTTTTCCAGCCCTAATACGTTTTGTGTGAACGTTAGCGCTGTAGCACTCCGTTCGTCTGTACAGGTGACAAGAATTTTCCCGTTTTCTCTGCCATGAAACACTATAATAATATCCTAGTGTTTGACTGAAAGATGCCTCTCATGTTGCACAGCATACAGAGACCAACCATGTAAACTACGTTAGCTGCACAACAGAAACAAAGCCAGTCACAGTGAAGAGGTCTGCATGGACTAAGTGAGCGAGGTTGTTGTGGCCAAGCTTTTGCTGTGTACCTTGTATTCCCAGGTCACCTTCTTGGTCTTTTGGGTGGATAATTAACCCAACCTGTTGTTAACCTCCACAGTAATGAGTGAACTGAATGTCATGTCAGTATCAAGGCTGGCTCTGAAGTCTGTTTTGTTTTAATGCGTAAACTATAGCAGATCTGCCAACCCTTATGTAGTTTGCATAGGGTCTCTGCATATTAACACAGGAGTACACTCAAATATATGCAAAAACAGCAGTCTTCTTTTTCTTCCCAGTAAAAATGAAAGATGAGCCAATTGACACATGAATCTGGAATTGACTGACAGTTGTGTAGGTGTTTTCAGCTCTCCCGTATTAACCAACACCCTGAAAACCCTGCCCCCCTTCGCCTCGTCTCGCATCAGTACTCTCTCATGTTTCCATTTTCCCACATGAAAGTTGCCCTGATGCGCCGCTCTCACTTTCTATCATAGTAAACCGAGAATGTTTACTATGTACTATATATAATGTACTATATTATAATATGCTAAATATATAACGTACTATATTTATTAGGCACATCACCGAAAAAGGTTCGGCCAAAATATTTGAAAATGGCATGAAAAAGCAGAAAATAACTCAGTTTGAACAGGCCTACACTGAAAAAGTGTAAAAGCTAACACTTTAAAGATAAATGTTAATGATGATTGTGATTGAAGTGATGAAAGATGCTGTTTGTTCTCCTGCACTGGTCAGTACAGACACATTCAGACAAAGTGGTCATGGCTGGAGCGGTAGAAACTGTGGTGTGCGTATATACAGGGCTTTACAGTAAGCACCAAGGAAGAGACAGCCTTTCCCCTACCAGTTACTGTGAAACCCCCTGTTTACACTTACTACAGTTTCTGGTAACGAGGAAACCTACCACAAGCAACCACAGAAATCTGAATTACTCCAAGTGGTATGAAATGAAAAACCCAGTGCAGTTGTGATAAGCTGAAAAGAGATGATGATAACTCCACATAAGGTCAGATGTGTATGAGGCGAGAAGAAGAAAGGTGAACAGTATCCGTATGACAGTGGTATTTATATTAAATACTAGGTCATATGAAGTGTCCATGATTCTCTCAGCATACATGCACACACGCACAAGACAGTATCCAGATTATATTCACCGTCCGAGGCCTACGCTTACCCCTACACCCTCTCTCTGCTTCTTAATGCAGATTCATGTTTCAACACAGAAGTGTAAACCAACCTCTGATAGACAGCCTCAGTAGCTAGCAAGCCAGTTTAACAGCAGGGGTACAGAGGGTTCTGGAAAGTATTTCGACTCCTTCAGTTTTTGTATGCTTTCTTGTTAGAGATTTAATTTAAGAGAATTAAGCTGACTTTTTTTTGCTATCAGTCTACACACAATAACCCATACATGACAAAGCAAAAACAAATCTCTCATTTAGATCAGACTCTTATTCAGTACTTTGCAGAAGCATCTTTGGCAGCAGTTACAGCTTCGAGTCATTTCGGGTAAATCTCTGTAAGCATTGCACACCTGGATTTGGGCAGTTTCTCCCATTCTACAAATTCTCTGAAGCTCATTCAGATTTGATGGGGAGTGTCTCTGAACTGCCATCTTCATGTTTCTGTAAATATTCTTTGGGCCTTCTGAAGCTCTGTTAGCATAGCCATTAGCTTATTGGTCACCTCTGACCAAGTTCCTTCTAGCCCAGGTACTGAGTTTGGCCATATGGCCAGCTCTAGGAAGAGTCCTGGTGTTTCCAAACGTCTTCCATTTCACACTGATGTAAGCCCACTGTGCTCCTGAGAACATTCAGAGCTTTAGAAATAGGTTTATACCCTCATCCAGTTCTCTGTCTCTACACAATTGGATTGTGGAGGTCTATGGAAAGTTCTCTGGACTTCATGGCTTGGTTTTTGCTTTGACCTGCACTGTGAATTGTGGCACCTTATACACACAGATGTGTGTCTTTCTAAAGCCAATGTCCAATCAGCTGAATTTGCCAGAGGTGGACTTCAGTCAGGTTTCAAGAGACATCTCAAGATAATCAAAGCAAACAAATGCACCTGAAGTTAAACTGAAGCAGCTTACTGTTTATAATTTTTTACAGTTATATATGACCTTGTGTTTCATTGCAATGGTAATTTTTTAAAAATGTTAATTGATTTGTGAGTTAATCAGTTGAATGAGTTACAGCCCAAAATTTCACTCTCCTGATCATCTTCATTTTTGCTTTGTCTTTGTGAGCTAATGATGCATTTTATTCTTCAGTAGACGCACCCTTACTTAGTGTCATTTTGGAAAAAGATTTTGTTTTGCTCAACATAAGACAGGAAAGGATTTCAGCTGACATTTAGTGTTTGTAAAGGGATATCACAATATTCAATACAAAGTCCATGGCCTAGTAAGTAAGAGTGTCTATAGCAGCGAGGAGCTTTGAGCCTTTTGGCACAGAGCATGAAGCTGAAACACACATTATTTATAGTCGTCCACCTGCAGGCCACATGTGAAAGGAACCTTGGGTTAAAGGAGACTGATCTGAGAACACATCAGCACTGTATGTTGTGTAAGTGTGTGTGTGTGGGTGGAGTGGGCAGTTAGTCCATGTTCCCTTTACCGCCCTGACGCCATTTTGACCGTTTGGGGGGGAAAACAATAATGTTAATAATAATAATAATAATAATAATAATAATAATAATAATTATGCACCAAAAGCAGTAAGGAAAAAAAACCCCTCTTCTGCTAATTCTTGCTTGGACGCATGTGGTTTATTGAAACATAGAGACAAGATTTAAATCCAGCAATGATTCAGGCACAGCTCTGCCACCTTACCACATAACGCGTCAGTCACCTGTTAGATTCTGATTTATCCCAGTGTTTTGAAGCAGGATGTTTCGTAGTTCATGTAATCAAGTTGTTGATTGCTACAGTTCACCATAAGGCAGACGTATTCAAACTTTTTCCCCATGAATCCCACTTACCAGGTTTTTGAGAAACTATAAATAAAAACTTGCTCATCTATTACTTATTATAAAATGGAAAATAAAACATGAAACTAAGTTTTATACTACAGCAGAGAGGGTAATGAACGCTATGAGCAGTGAGAAACATAACAGTACATTTTCGATATAATCTTTTTATAAATCACATTACTGACTAATGTTCCTCATGAACGGTTGTGGTTTCTGACCATCGCAAGAGAGCAATGCAGACAAACAGCGTTTTTAAATCACTGTCCAATTATAATTAAGCAGAAAATCACTGTCCGAGTATGATTAAATAATACACAAGTAAGAGTATGGTTACACAGAAGGTCAGCACGGCTGTGATTCGGCCGTAGGTAACCACAGCCATGCCGATATTCAGTATAACCACACGGTTGCTCGTGCAGTATTGCTTTTATACAACAGTTCTATAAACAAGAAGTTAATATTGAGTAAGTGACACTTCGGACACAAATGTTCTCTTTATTTTTTGCTCTGCTAGCGGAAATCCAGAAGAAGCCACGCTCACTTTATAGCATGTCAGCCAGCTGACTAACTAGCTCACATTGATTTGTACTTTTCTGTTAAAGGTGTTTCTGGTAAAATTGGCATCCCTTCTTCCTTTTCATCTTCAAATGTCAATCTTTCATATTTTAAGTCAAAAGTTATGTTCCTGAAAAATTTTCCATGTCCTCTGCCCGTCGCTAACATTACTGCAGTAACCGTTTCACACTAGGAAGTGGAATTTAACGTGACGAACACAGACAGGTGGCGTGATACACACAGTGAAACGTCCCAGTGCAGTTATAGGAAATAGAAGCACTCTTGGAATTCTGCTCAATCAAATTAGTGGACTGGAGCTAACTGTTGTATAATTACTATTTAAATTATATGTGATATGATATAAGTGGTAAAAACAAGTGATAGATTTAATATTTAAATCTTTTTGTAGTAAAAATTTTCACCCTTTTCTCAACGCGGACCTCTTACGCAAAATGTCAATGTCAATTTTATATATATATATATATATATATATATATATATATGGCACCATTAAGAAAAACACAGGTTGACCAGAGTGCTTTACAACAATAATTACAAAAGCTAAAATAGAAGTTAAATAATATCGGTAAGAAAAACCCCTAACATTATAAGTGTTGGTTCATCATATATAATCATATAACATATTTAAAACTATTTTTACTGCTGGTCAAATGCCAAGGAAAAGAAATAAGTTTTTAACTTGGATTTGAAAATAGTTAAGGTAGGAGCAGTTCTAATGTGCAGAGGCAGGCTATTCCAGAGCTTAGTGCCAGCCACAGCGAAAGCATGATCACCCCTAAGCCTCAGTCTAGATCTGGGAACCGATAGTAGCACTCAATCACATGACCTGAGAGATCTATGAACAGATTATGAACAGATAGAAGCTCCGTAAGGTATGAAGGAGCTAGATTGTTCAGAGGTTTGTAAACCAGTAGGAGTGTTTTGAAATCAATTCTGCAGCGCACCGGTAGCCAGTGTGATGTTTTTGCGCCTCCGTGTGCCCATCAGCAGTCTGGCGGCAGCATTCTGGACTAATTGTAATCGGGCCATAGATGTCTGATTAATTCCAGTGTAGAGAGAGTTGCAATAATCCAGACGAGAAGAAAAAAAAGCATGAGTCACTGGTCACGCACTGCTCAAAATGTATAAACAGCAGGTCTGAAACACTTATTTAATAATAATTTTTTTGGTATTTTCCATGTCACTGCTGCTCTCACCTGCAATTTTTTTGTGTTTGAATCCTTCTGCCCTAAGGTGTAGTCTTTGCCCCACCGTCTGACATGAATCAGGATATACCTTTGAATCTTGCACCAAAATGTTTTGATCTGTACTTGATATAACCTCTAGCTCTCAGGCCTGTCAGCAGAGATAGAGCCTTGACACCATGTTTTCTGTCTGTCCAACAGCAGGAATTGAAAATAAACCATGTGTTTCAGAAAGCGACATGTTGCTGATCTTTCCAGCTAAATTTTTGTGTGGAATCTCTGCAGCGAGAAATCTGCAGTCCAACACCCCTAAACCATAAGGTGTAATAGGTGACATCGTTACAAGCGTAGATACTAGCAGCGTAAATGTTAGGCTTCTACCCGATATGATGTGATACAATGTTGATTTAAAAGGCAACGATTCGTTATTTGCCGATAGCACTGATTTTGCTACGATTTGATTCGATTTTGTAGTTTGATCAGTATGTATCGATAAATAACCAACTTTATACATAATCTGGATTATTGTTCATTCGTGAATGGTGATGTAGAGAAGTATCAGAGTTACAGACAAATGACCCTGATAGCCTGTTAAATTATTTACACATCAGTTTAAAAAGATGAGTTATTGTACACATCAGTGTAGCACTCAGACCTCACCAGCACACAGACATTAGCGAGCAAAATATTGTTCTTCTAGCAGACTCAGGGGTATAATAAAGAGTGTCCCAAAACACTACACACAGTCTATTTATAGTTCATGCCGTTTGTGGCTCCCAGGGCTGTACAGTGCAGCAGTTCTGCTCGTATGTTCGATTCTGTGTGAAGATCAGTGTTAATTCGTACACATGCAGTTGTTTGCATTGCTTTATCTGAGTTTTCCTAACTGAGCCAGAGAAACAAACAATGAATGTTACCTCTGTGTCAGAGCACTACTGTCCTACTATGCTCATGATGTGTGCGTGCTCACGTTTTAAATCTTGTGTTTTGATAATGATCACATTATCAAAATGTGATCATTAAATGCATCGCAAGAAGACGACGTTGTGATCGCAGTGAATATTGCGTATTTGCCTGACATTCAGGAGGAAGGGTTGTCTGTTTGTGTAATGCCTTTACTCGTTGTCTAATGTTATCTTATTTTCTAACGTTAAAAACCACTGTTTGTGAATACCTCCACAAGAAATAAAGACTTTATTAAAGTTTTCCCTTTATTTTGCCCGAGTGTATGTTCAACATGCTTACTGAATATCTGACAAATATCAAATGCTGAAGCAACATTTTGCTCAATTCCTGTCCCACTTCTGCCTCAAAATGTTAGTTTGACATCAAGCTAACCTCACAATTATTATAAATAGATTAAAATCTCTAACATGAGCTGTGTTTCCTTTTCCGTTTTAGAGCACATCCTGACTCAACCACGTGTGCAGTTTGAAAGTAATCACAAATGTTTACCTGGTGATTACTGCTGTTTTATTTAATAGAATATTAAAAGGACATTAATCCATCTTTTTAAGTCTGATAAGGCTTTGATTTGGATTGGCCTCAGTCGGTGTACTCTGCTGTGCCTGAGGTATATACGTGAATGTTTTTTATTCAGACTGACCTCTCAGTCGGATTATTAACAGATTATTAGGAGGCATGTAAACATGAGGCATGTGAAATTTGTGTAAGTAGCTATTTTGGTTTTTGTTTCAGTATCAGTAAATTCTCAGATATGAATGTGGGAACAAAAACTTTTGTGACTATCACATGGATAAATGCACACACTCCACGTCTCACAGCTTGGGCAATTTGTGGCTGTCTCAGGATAATCTGTGCTGGTTCCCTCTCCCGACATGTCACTGATTCCAAGTAATCCACGCTTTCACAGATATCCATCATCCACACTATCTCCCTCCCGACATCTACATGGGTTCTCACTCCATCTCGTCATGTAGGCTTAGTCTGTTACTTCTGGGATTCCCCTCCTCCGTGCAGCGCAGACCAATTAACACCAATCACATCTTATCACTCCACTGTGTGTGCTCAGTTTCAGCCCACTGGATTCCTAGAATCATGATTTCTAACAGCACCTCTATGTTCAGCAGTTCTTGTTTTCAAAGCTCGTCTTCTCACCTGTAAGCCAGTGTAAACCTGACAGGCATTTCAAGCAAAAATGACATTTTGTGTATTGTGAGTGATGATGCCTTTAATCTTAACTTCTGAAGGGGTGCTTAAAAGTTTTACGTCTAAAAGTTCAAGTTTGCTTTATTGTCCAGAAAAAAAAGGTACATGAGAAACAGTGAAATTCTTGTGCTACACTGGTGTGCCATACTCTTAACATAAAGTGCATACAAACAGATGAACAGAGACAGCAATGTAGGGAGAGATTTCACATGGGTGGGAGAAATGGTGCTGCACAAGTCAGAATGCATGAGGAATGAATAGTGCAAATAGAGTGATATGGTTTAAGAGTGAATAGTGCAAACTGAGTTATTCGATTTAAAAAGGTTAAAATTTTAGTGAAAGTGGTGACAACAGTATGAGGATGATTATAAACAACAATGAACTGTGCAAAAAAGATTCATAGGAAGCAAGTTCAATTATACTAAAAAAACTTGCACTTTGTTATAACATTTGAAATATTCTTAAAAATAAATCAGTAAATCTGATTTGACCACCAATTGCCAAAGATCTCTACCCACTGACCCAGCACCTGTTCACCTGTATGATGAATTAACTTAGCAGTTGAAACCAACAATATCCACAGCTTGTCCAGTGGAGGTTTGTTAATATATTGTCTTGTTTATGATGTTTTATCTCCCAACAGAAAATCACAATACCCCAGTCCACAAGTCCAAATGATCTGCGAACGTTTACGTTCTATCTGTCTAATGTGGGGAGGGATAATCCCCAGGGCAGCTTTGACTGCATCCAGCAGTACATTACAAGGTAGGCTAGTTTTCTCTCTCTGTTTCTGTATATGAGCAACTTTCCCCAGAGGAGCAAACATGTCTGTAACTGTAGCTCCTCACTTTATTAGAGTGAAATGATCCATTCATTGTGGGGCACACTATATAAAGTCTTTTGTTTTACTCAGTCACAATCAGATGGTATGTAAAAGTTGAGAGTTTATGCTGAAATCTTTTTATTTTGTGTACAAGTTCAGCACTTGCTTGTATTGTGCTTTGTGTTACACTTCTCTAGCTCCTCCAGCTGGCTAATGTTCACCTTAACAAACCTTGTTTCATACAGTTAGTTTCTGTTAAGTTTCAGATGTTAGTAACTTCAGGCTGGCAATGTTATGCACCTCTGGTTTCCTCAGTGAAGGGAGCATACAGCTGGACTGCCTGGGAGGGATCCAGGATAAAATTACAGTGTGTGCCACAGACGACTCTTACCAGAAGGCCAGGCAGAGCATGGCTCAGGCAGAGGAGGAGACCCGCAGCCGTGCTGCCATCGTCATCAAGCCCGGTGGCAGATATGTGGGTAAGACAGTAAAATCCTTAATTGTGATGTTACGTGATTTGTGTGGTGGTCTGAGAAAACACTCCGTATTTCCTCATATATATTCTTCCGAAAACTACAGGTTTTCCTGAACTGAATTGTCTTTCTCTATTGCATGCGTGTTTCCTAGAAGTAAAGTTGTAGTGAAAAAGGGGAAAATCTCATTTAAAGATTTAATTTCAGTTCCACTTCAACACACTTACCTCTACATCTATAACCCAATCAACTACATTAGTGACAAAAATTACAATGGGAAATGAGTTATTAGTCGGATTATCTGCATCATCCACATCTCATCACCTGAGGGAAAAATCACTCACAGCATTTAAACATCATCATCTCTCCACTCCACTGTTCACTGTTCACTGGCAGGGAAATAGTTCTTTTAACTAAATTAATTTTTTACAACCATGATTTTTGCAGGCAGAAACCAACGTGATGGTCAAAAGTAGATTTAAAATAACAACATTTCCAGATTGTTAGAAATATGTGTTTTAAACGTATAGACAAATATATTGCTGGCAGGAAACTCAAACTCCAACAAGATTTTCCCGGTCACCTTGTGTGTGTCTGTCCTTGTCCATGTCCGTGTGTGTGTGTGTGTCTGTGTGTGTGTGTGTCCGTGTGTGCATCTGGATATATAGGTAGATGAGCTTGACTTTAGATTGATGGTCTTTTATGATGTTCCTTGTTCAGGTAAACGGGTCCAGATCCGGAAACCAGCGATGGCCCTTTCGGACGTGGCCCCATTGCGGCGCTTTTCTCGTCCTGTACTCATCTCCAGCAGCATGAAGAAGAGTACGGCGCTGCCACGGCCACTCAGGGAGCGCCTAGTCCACTTACTTGCCCTCAAACCCTACCGCAAGCCTGAGCTGCTGGTGCGCCTCACAAAGGACGGCCTCTCACCCCAGGATAAGGACACTTTGGACAGCCTCCTGCAACAGGTTCATGTCACTCTGCAAACATATCTTTTGCCGCGTTGCGCTCCTCACTCGCAGTGTAGATGCAGTGATAAACAGTGGTAGCGCAAGTAATGTCAAATTAAAACGGTACAATCAAAGTAAACATAAGTAAAACAATATGCTTAAAGGCAGTGAGGAACAGAAACCGTAAGGTGCAGTGAAAGTGAGGTTTTTAATATTATTCATTTAGAACTGTAGCTGAATTATCAGTGCTTTTCTGTGCATCGCTAAAAATAATGCATAAATACTTGATATTGAATGGTAAAAAAAAAAAAGGTATTGAAAATTGTTTGAAATCCAATTAATAAAAAATTATCAGCCGATTAATCGATTATGAAAATAAACATTAGTTGCGGCCCTGTAGCAGTGTAATCAAGCTTACGCTAACACGCCAGCTCTTAGACTTTCAGGATTCTTTATAGTAGTATGTTTTTGTGCATATTAGTGTTGAAATTTTGAGAGAGTATAGATTTGCTCCCTGTTTTCTCTGTAGGTGGCTAATCTGAATAGCAAGGACAACACCTTCACATTGAAGGACTGTTTGTTTAAGGAGGTTCAGAAGGATTGGCCTGGCTACACTGAGGTAGACCAGCAAATTCTAAAGAGGATCCTTGTACGGTAAGCTGAGCAGGAAAACCGAGTCTGATGCAGACTTGGGACTTTTTTTCTTTAGGGATTACAGATTGAGTCTTCTGATCTAACATTCTGTTGGCCTTTAATTATTTGTTTTAATACTATGTTTCTGTGACTGTTTCCTTCTCCAATCGTTTTTATTTTTTCTTTTGCTCTGACACCTTGGGAAATAAATATACTTTGCTTAGTTACTTCATTCTGTTCTTAGTTAAAGCCTGGAATGTGCTTCGTTCTACCTGTACTGTCTAGCGGGACTTTAAAACATTAGTCTTGCTAACAGGAAGGAATCATAAATGTCATCCTGCATGAGGATTATCAGTGTCACGAATATCAGCCTAACCATTTGGGCTTCACCTTCGTCTTTGGGATAATGTTTATCAGCTGTCACATCTGCTGCCCACCCAGTTGGACTCTTAGTTCTGAACTAATTAGTGACTGTTGTGCAAGAGCCATGCAGCCAAACAGTTCAAAGGTCTTGTGGCACAGCATATGTGATCCAAATGCTGTGTGTGGCTGGCAGAGGTCCAACATCTGTTTATGGCCAGGTGGCCTAGGTTCTAAAGACCTAGTGAAACAAATCTCTCCATGTCATGTGTGATTTCTTAAAATCTGGCTTTTTTTTTCCATCTGCATTTGATCCATATCTGCCTTCATGTGAGAGGACAATTGTGCTGTGATTTTTGCTGCATCTATTCTTCCATATCATTCTTCTGATTCTTTCTTTTGAGGTGTCTTGTTTCTCCACAGGAAACTGTGCAAGGCTCAGAGCAGTGGTCCCGTGCCTGGGGAGAATCCAGTCAGTCCGCACAAAGAGCAGGCCAGTAGCTCTCCATCGCAGGTCAGTCTGCTCTCTGTATTCCACTGAGCTAGCATCCATTGAAATCCATTCTATTATTTGTTTTAATTTTTCCCCACATTTGGATTTTTTCCCTCCACATTTTTCTCCCCAATTTGGCCATCAGCTAGCTCTCACCTGTCAGGGCAGCGTAACACACTCTGAGGAAAGCGCTATCTGCCCTCTTCCACATACATGAGCTCACAGACGCCCATGATTCTGCAGCCTACATAACTACTTTTAGTAAAAACTGGACTTGTGAGATATTACAGTTTAATTGCTGGTACACAATATTACATTGCTATGATATCCATTGACATTTACTCTGATTACATTATATTACCAGACCTGCCATCCAGAGAGTTATCACACAATAATACACCAAAACGACAGTCTTTTTCTTCCAAATAAAATGAGAGATGAGCCAATCGATGTACACTATAGGGCCAAAAGTATGGGGACACCTAACCATCACACCCATATGTGGTTCTTCCCCAAATTCTTGCCACAAAGTTGGAAGCACACAATTGTCTAGAATGTCTCTTGTATACTGTAACATTACAATTTCCCTTCACTGGCACTAAGGAGCTCCATGGTTTGCCAGGGTTGGTATGGAAGAACTCTAGTGGCCTGCACAGAGCACTGATTTCAATCCCACTGAACATGTTTGGGATGAACTAGAACTCATACTGCACGCTCTCTGCCTCCTGACCTCACTAATGCTCTTGTAGCTGAATGATCACAAATCCCCACAGCCACACTCCAAACTCTAGTGGAAAGTCTTCCCAGAAGAGTGGAAGTTATTATAACAGCAAAGGGAGACTGAATCTGGAATGAGATATTCAACAAGCACATGTGAGCATGATGGTCAGGTGTCCACAAACTTTTGGTTATATAGTGTATGAGTCTGGCGTGTTTTGCGCAGGTGTTTTGAATTTTCTGATATTGGCACTGACATTCATGAGTTCATTAAATATGAAATTCATTAAAGTCATGAATTCATTAAATATGAAATAAATTTTATCAATTATATTTTACTTGGCTAATGTTAGGCATGCATATATTTAACATCTGCTAACTATACTTATTACGGAGGCACTGAAAAAATTTGTTTGAAAATGCTTAAAAAGGGCACTTCATTTTTCATCCAAAAGAGGAAAAAATACAAATATTACCAATACATTATGCTTACTTGGTGTTAATGGTGGTGATGATTATAAATTGATTACATGTCCTGAATTCCTACTCCCCGGCAGAATCCGACTCCCCTTCTAGTGCATGTCTGCCACATAGTAGCTTAATCCTAACATCACTTGTTCCCAACAGTCTTGAATAAACATCCAGCATCCTATTTTATAACACATGTGCATACGAAGTGCAGATTGAATCTGTGGGCTTGCACAGTTAGTAAAATTATTTATACCCTTCCCTACTCTCCTTTAACGTGAAATGGTTTAAGTGTTTATTTTCCTGCCTTTTTGTTTTTTTAGCCTGTTGGTTCTGGATGATTCAGTCATTTATTTAAAAATTATAACTCACAAGCAGGGAAAAATCAATATCCCACAAGCCTAATAAAAACTAAAATATGGTGAAAACAGACTGTGTCATATTGACTCTAAACTAAAGCATTTGTGTGCGTGTTTGGCTGCACTGTCTCTGAGGTCCTCTAGTGGCTGGCTGCAGTACAATTTTTTAAGTTGCATCTCCACAATTAATTTTCTGGAATAGTATTCTGTCATTTTTGCAAATTCAGTTGACCTATATATCTCCCCCAATATTTTGATTTTTTTCCCCCAAGATTGACTGTATGACCTTAGCTCACACTCGAAGTAGCTAGTGAAGGTTAGCCAATCACGCCTAGCTAGCAAGTGGTAGCTAAGTCAGTCATGACTTTAAGCTCTAAAATCTTTTCCTGACAACATAAAAATGAATATACTTATGCAAATTATATCAGAGAGATAGCAGAAACTTTAAGAGTGGCCAAATCAACAATTTGGTACATTCTTAAAAAGAAGGATTACACTGGTGAGCTCAGCAACACCAAAAGGCCTGGAAGACTACAGAAGACAATTAAAGTGGATGATCGCAGAATTCTTTCCTTGGTGAAGAAAAACCCTTTCACAACATCTAGTCAAGAACACTGTCAAGGAGGTAGGTGTATAATTGTCAAAGTCTACAATCAAGAGACACCTTCATGAATGTTAATGCAGATGGTTAGCTGTCTCAAGATGCAAACCACTGGTAACACTCAAGAACAGAAAATCCAGATTAGCCTTTGCTAGAAAACATCTAAAAGCCTGACCAGTTCTGGAACAAGTTTCGTTGGACAGATGAAACCAAGATTAACTTGTACCAGAATGATGGGAAGAGAAGAGTATGGAGAAAGTAAGGAAGCGCTCATGATCCATCATCTGTCAAACACGTGGAGGCAGTGTTATGGCATGGGCATGCATGGCTGCCAGTGGAACTGGGTCCCTGGTGTTTATTGATGCAGTGGCTGCTGATAGAAGTAGCAGAATGAATTCTGAGGTGTATAGGGCTATACTCTCTCTTTTCACTTTGTACTGTACTCTACATGTACTTAAATAATTTAAATTGTTATTCAAACAATAGCTAAATACTCATGTGTTTGCTTTTTCTGAACCATGAAGACTTTTTAGAGATTTTTTATTTTTATTTTTTTTTATTAGTATTATTATTTTTTTTTTGCCCAGTGGTTTTCACACATCCCCAAGAAAATATTTTTGTTTTTTTTAGTTTGCTTACATTTATGTAGTGTAAAACATTATTGGACCAAATCAGAAGCAAAAGTATAATTTTCCCTCTGGCTGGCTAGACAAGCGGACATGCTGGTGAGTGCTGAAAGGGCCATGCACTTAATAAATTACTTTTGTGCAGCTTAACATTTCACACAATTTGTGAAAAATATAAGCCATTTATTCTTGTTTAAATCAACACAACAGTGTTTCCCTGGAGCATACACTGAGAATACACTTAATGAGTAGAAATGTTTTGAGGAAAATGTTTTGAGGCAGAAATGTTTGGAAGAGTATTTCTGTAGGCATACTTTGCTATTTTAAAGGCCTTTTTTCCATTTTGCTGGTACTTCTTGTAAGATACTCATGTTTCTGTTCTACAGAAAAGAACTACTGAAGATTTTATTGACCCCCTGGCAAGCAAGAAGCCCAGGATATCCCACCTGATCAGCAAGGGATCAGCACCCGTCAACGGAAAGTTGAACTCTTCAAACGGGAAGGACTCATGCGGCTTATCCAGTGCCCCGCTTCCGCTACTGGATCTATCTCAGCATCTTGAGCCACTGTCAGATGTCAGCAACGACTCGAGCCACAATGGCCGGGACTGTGAAGGCCAGGAGGCAGCAGTGGCTGAGAGGCTTAGCCAAACAACAGCCTTAACAGGGAGCTCTCTGCAGACAGAGGCAGCGTTAGGCTCCACCCCTTTGGTGCCCTGCAGCCTAGAAGGATCAAAGGACCGCAGCTGCTCACCCTCGCTGCATGGCAAGTCCAAAAAGTCCAAAAAACGCAAAGATAAAGACAAGTCCAGAAAGAGAGATCCAGAGAAGGACAAAAGGGAAAAGAAAGGAGAGGAGGACGGTAACGGATCGCAGCTGAAGAAATTGTATAAGGTTACTGCAAGTCCAGACCTGAGCATGATGAGTATTCCACATAAAAGCACAGGTACAGACCGTGTCAAGTACAGAAGTATTGGAAAATTACAGACTTTAGACTTACTCTTTTATATTCATATGTATATGTGTTTATACCCCAGCACAGTTAAATGCTCCAATCTGATTGGTCAGAAGGTGTGCATTTATTTTCATATAACAGCACTGGCAGTTCTACATTAGCGGGGCATCACCCCCGTGCCCCCTCTCCGGGGAGCATTGATTTTGTATGACAGAAAGGTCTGTAGTGTGTTATTACTTACATAAAATATACATTTAAAAAATTATTCATTATTTACTATTTTAGCTAGACAGAAAATCTAGCTACAATTTTAGCTAGGGAGAAAATCTGATCTTAGTGACTTTGACCATATTATGGTTGTTGGTGACAGATCTCCTGGAAGTATCGCACCACAGTGTCTACGGTTTACGCTGAATGGTGCGAAAAAACAAAAGCATCCACTTCTGTAGATGGAAACGCCTTGTTGTTGGGAGAAGTCAGAGCAGAATAGCCAGAATCGTTCAAGCTGACAGGAAAACTCTCTCATCAACAAAGAGTCTTTGTTTTTCACAGCATTCTTTTAGAGACTGTTGTGTGTGAAAATCCCAGGAGATCAGCAGTTTCTGAAATACTCAAACCAGCCCATCTAACAGCTATGCCATGGTCAAAATCACTGAGATCATACATCTAGATATAAGACATCATATGTCTTATTAGTGCTGGGCGATTTTCACGATTAATTTGGTTAATTTGAATTAATGTTTTAACGTGATTTTCAAAATGTTCTAATTGAGGTTATTTAAAAGTTTAAACCAATATGAAGCAAAAACACAGCCTTCATAACCTGATACAGTGGATATAAAATGTCTACACCCCCCTGCTAAAGTGGCAGGTTTTTGTGATGTAAAAAAATTAAACCAAGATGAATCATGTTAGAACTTTTTCCACCCTCAATATGAAATTACAACGTATAAAAAATTAAGTGAAAAACAGACAGAAACGGAAAATTTCCCTAAATTTTAGGCAGCTAACTCAGATGAGTGATGAATGTTTTCATTCTCAAGCAGCTAACTGTATAGTCAGTGTTTTAGAGTTAGCAAATGAATATGTCTGTGTGTTGATTAATCTAAAGCTAATACTTGTATATACAGTATAACTCATTTAAAGGTAAGAAGTTTTACTTTGTTTATTTCTGATGCTGTGCGCAGCCATGCTGACTTGACATCTCTCTGTAAACAGGGAAGGAACTCTACCAAGCTGACTTCTCACTTGCGGTGGCATTTCATGTCACGAAAGACATGGTCCCCATTTACTCTGTCGAGAACAGAGTTCACTACGTTGTGCAAAAATAGTAACATATATAGCAAATGTTTTTTTTTTTTTTTTTTTTTAAATATCCTTTCTTTAAATATCCTTTATTTAAAAGAACCATTGTTTACACTATTTGCTATAGATGGTACTGTTACTATTTTTCCAAAGTCCATTCTAATAAATAAAAAACTTTAGAAATTTTAACTTAAACTTAAAAAACTTTAAAAATCTACATTTTCAGTAATTTCTTTATTTGATCTCTGCTTTTTATTTCTTATTGTCCTTTACATATGCAGTGTAGCTTTACGTTACACATGATTATATTTTTGACCACTAGGATGAACCATGTCTCAACACATCTGGCTGGAAAGCGTCGATGCTTAGAGAACATCTTGTCATCGCTACTATTTACCCCCACCAGTGTCTTTGTGAGTTTGCTGTCTGCTGTGTGACTCCTTGTACTTGCATTCACTTTTTGTTTGTTGTTTCCTTTTAGATCTGAATGGAATGTACAACAGCTCCAGTATTCCTGCATCTTCTTCTGTGATGGCAGACTATTTACTGTAAGTACCCTTCGTCTCTGCATTTCTTAAACAAACACCACACATTATTTGGCATTGGGTTCATGTATTTCAATCCAGCATATGTTTTGTTTTGTTTCTCTGGTCTGTGCTAATGTAAAATGTATTTTTGTGACAAGACTTTTTTTTTTTTTTTTGTATGTCTGAGCAGAAAATACACTGAGATTGGCTCCCAGGAGCAGCGTCAGAGCTATAAGAATGACTTTAACGCAGAGTATAGTGAGTACCGGGGACTCCACGCACGAATAGAGGGTATCACCCGGCAATTCACTGTGCTGGACGCTGAGCTGAAACAGCTCCAACAAGGCACAGATCAGTATAAGGTAACCACTGTACCAATACACACTGATTAGTCTGAATAGCTTACACCCTTTGAAGCACTACATTTCAAAATAACATATTTGGCCAAGTCAAATAAGGAGCAGAGATCAGAACCTCTGGAGATCAGCATCCGTAGTACTTGTATTGCACATAAGGACACTAAGGTAAAATTTCTGACTGACTCGTGCTTGATCTGATGTACACTCCTGGGCAAAAAAAATGGGAATGGCAAAATATTAAACTTTTAATGGTCTTAACAACAAATCAAATCATTGGCAAGAATTAAACAAATAGATAAAGGAACTTAGTATGGGATAGCTTTTCCCATTTTTTTTTTTTAAATAAAGTATAAGCCTTCAGGAAATTAGGACATTTTCCTAATCAGGTGAATTTTGTACATAATGTGTTAGTTTGAATTTTACGTCAAACATTTTAATCATTACCATAATTTTACCTTTGCGTACAAGAAGACTATATAAGTGAATTTCCCTGTTTTCTACTTTTCCCCCAAACAAACACTTCACTGCAGCACTTCACAGGAGCTCTCAGGAGTGCATCTGTTTAATTCGTGCTAATTTTCTGACCAATGATTTGTTGTTAAGACCATTAAAAGCTTCATATTTGCCATTTTGGGCTTTTTTTTTTTTTTTTGCCCAAGAGTATAGGTCAATATAAGTGACAACAGTATGGCTATATAATTATCCATAACCACAGAGAACACACATATGTCTTGCATATACACTTGGGTTATCCAAGTTATCTGAACTTTTTTTTTTCCCTTTCATTATACAATATATATTTTTCATTTCACTATACAAGTTATTCAGTTGTTTATATTAACTTGTGTTACAACCTGGAATTAAAATTGACTTATTTGTGATTTTTGTTATTTGATTTACACAAAATGTCTAACAGTTGAAGGTGCAAAACACAAAGGTTAATTAAACCAAAAAAAGGTTCGTTGATGTTTGTTGGTTGAATAATACTTGTCAGATTGGATGGAGAATGTTGGTGAACAGCGATTTTCAAGTTTTGCCAAAGATTCTCAGTAGGACTGATGTCTGGGCTTCCTTTTCATCAGTCTCACTCTGTTTAAAAAGGAAGCACAGGGTTTTTATGTGTCAAGGCCGAAAACTTAAATTATGGTCTGGTCAGACCACAGCAGCTTTTCCCACATTTTTCTCCAATATCTGGTCTCCAATTTCTGCCCACGAGCTACTATGAACCAGGGAAGGCTAACACTTGCTTCCTCCAAGACACACGAATCCAGCTGTGGTGGCTGGGGCATGGTCAAGTGCTGCTTGTGAATGGAGGGCAGAATCTTAGAGAAGGAGTGGGTAATTTCAGGAATGAGTCTACACTTGTGTGATTAGCAGTGCTCTTTTTATATCCTGTGTGTCTCACAGTGAGTGGATGGTGAGCAGAGAGAGCCAGTGGTGCAGAGCTAGTGCAACTTTCCCCGACTCACTGTGTGACCTCAAAGGCCCTTGCTATTTTTTTTTACTAGTAATTTAGAGCTTGACATGAGCAATAACACCAGCACTTTATCTCCTGGTGAAAACTCATGCAGCTGAGATCCCCTGTTATACAGCCAGGATTAACGTTTTTGAGTCTGTCTATGTGTCTGTGTTCTTGTGTGGGTTTTAGTCTCAGGTTGAGAACATACTGAATAACATTCTTGCTCTGTGAAGGGCCATCCTCCCAATTTTCCCAGATGACGTCTAAGACACCACGAGGCCTATATCCCATACTATAATTCAAACAGGGAGAACCCCCTGGAGGCTTGTGGGACATTTCCGACTGCCACTTATCCCAATTCTGAGTATCATCCGGATGATATTTTTAAGGGTTTGATTAATTCGCTTGACCAGGTTCATCTGTTTGCGGATGTTAAACACTGACACGGATCGATTTAATCCCTAATAATTTTTACAATTTGTAAATTGTACACGACATGGTCAGTCAGAATCTCTGTTGGGATTCTGCCGTCTCAGAGGAGTGCCGCGATGTTTCTAAGAGTCACAGCTTCTGTGTGAATGTGTTGCACAATCCACTAGAACTAACACAAAGTGATACCCTTGTGCGCTCCATTCTAATGGCCTGAAGAGGTCCATAACAATCTTTTCCGAAGGGGACTTCTATCAATGGAAGTGAGCACGATGGCACTTTTGAGGTAGCCATAGGGTTCATCAGCGGACATTCGGGGCATGCCGCACACCACCTGCGTACATCGCCGTACTATGAAACACCAATAGAAACGGGCAATGAGAGTTTAGTGCCTTACCATGTCCTAATTGCCCAGTCATGGGATTATGATGAGCCGCATGGAACACTTGGGTACCAACAATTGCCTCATCTCTTTCCTTAGTTCAAATGTCCTACATCACTCAATATAATCTTTCATTTTTTATAATAGAAAAATGTGTGTAGGACAGTGCAGGCTGGATTTGCTGACTATCAACTACTTTGAATTGATTGAAGGTGTGCAAGGGGAAATCTCTGGGGCGAGTCCCCACTTCTGGGTCTTCCACACCCGGAGCTGAATTCGGCAATGATTCCCCAGTCAGCACTGCACAAATCCCATGTCTCACTACTACAGGGCCCATCCACTAGCATACTTTCTAAGAGCCCTTGAAGTTTTGGCCAGTTTGTTTCCAGGATCAGTGGGTGGGTGAGGTGTGAACTAACCTCTGCCACCAGGGCTTTGAAGCGCTAGACTTGCTCCACACAAAGGTGTAAGCTAGCGAGGAACTTGATGCTCTTGGCTGTAGGTGAGTTCTCCATGACGAAGAATTCTTCATAAATTCTCCAGGGTTTTGGCACTACTGGGACACCCTGGTCAGCATGTGGAGAATGAGGACTTGGTATGCAGGTGTGAGAGCGCGGGCTTTTCAGCTCAGCAGCCGTCTTAACTGAAATAACGTAAACAAAAACTTACAAAATTCATACGCACAAACGCAAGCTCAGCAGGATGCTGTCAAGGAAAGCACTGTTCAGTACCGCTGGCTTTCTCTGCTCGGCATCCATTTGCTGCAAGACCTGGCATATAAAGAGAGACTCCACCTCTGCTCACAAGTGGTGCTTGACCATGCCCTCACTGCCCAGTTTTACAAATTTGCACCACCTCCCCCCTAACACACACACGCACTTTATTATGATGGGATATTTTGTGTAGACTCAGGCCATTTCAGTTCTAGGTTGTAACGCTACAAAATGAAGAAAAGTTCAAGTACTGATATTGATTTATATTTTTGCAGACAATCCACAATCAAATACTTCAAGAGTATCGCAAAATAAAAAAGGTATGTTTTAAAGCTTTCTGTTTTACAGTGGGAAAATATTGGGCACCCAGGGAAAACACAAATACATGCTCAAGAGAGCTTATGTTGGCTGTTCTGTCAGTTATGTTGCTGGTAAACTTTTGACAAATCAGGTATTATACAGGATGTACCAAAAGTCTCCATATGTGGAGGGACTTTGTATGCCTGCACCACGTTGGTTGTGCCTTCGTCAGTGGATGTTCGTTGAAGTCTACAGCTCAGTTGTTCCACAACACTTCCAATGTTTTTGAATTTAAGCTTGACAGCAGTGTTGTGTGTGATGTGTTCGCCTTGTTTCCTGTTAAAGTCCATCTCAACCTTACGACAACTTCCCGATCCAGCCATAAGAATGATTTTAATACGTTCTTCTTTTGTCAAAGGCATTCTTAAAGGCTATCTGAAAAAAAAATGTAATATAAACTAAGTATAATTTTAGAAGACATTTTTACTAAAAATGTAATTAATTTCCCCTCTGTATGGAGACTTTTGGGACACCCTGTAGATCATTGTGTAATTTATTCACAGTAGCAATTGTCATTATTAACTCACTATGGATCTGAATATTTCCATTATCTTTGTGTTAATACACACTTTTCCCAATGTGTGAAAGTGTTTTTATTTTGTCCACTGTGTTTTAGGTGCTAAAATTTTCAAAGTGAAAATTAGTAATGTGAACTAAATCTATATAATTAACTTCTGAAATCTGTAAAAATGTGAGCATTGGTATTTCAACAGTGCTGCCATGTTGTAAAAGAATTTTTTTTATAATGTATTCCACTTCACACAGAAGTCTATAACTAGCTTTTGGTATCTTTTAGGGGTGTAACGATACACAACATTCAAATTTGATATGATGTGGTGGTGTCTCCATGACACAGCAAAAATAAGCATTGCCTATTCTGGCAGTGGTTTAAATTTTCAACTGATTAATACTCTTATCATTATAAAAGTACAATAATTGAAACTTAATAATGACACAGTGTTCATGGCGTGTGCGAGGTTGCCAGGTCTCAACACAATTTCCGTCTCCAACTACATCTCATAAGCTGCATAAAATGACCAGAGATTAGCCCAAGTAGCTTGGGCATTGGCAATAGGAGTCGCATTTTTCTTCTTTTGCACATGTATTTGCGTTGAAAGCAAGTTCACTGTGTTGCACATGCATTTCTGATATGTGGGTTCAAAACTAGCCCAATTCGGCATATAAACAGCAATCCATGCCACCCTGCTGGTGTCACACTCAAGCGGGTGTGTTTGAAGCACACGGCGCCTTATTTTGCATTTTTGCGTTAGTGAGTGAGTAGCTCAGACGTGATCACCACAGCTTGAATCAGCTGGGAAATGCTATCTTAAAGCAGCTGTGTGTGCATGTGTATGTGCACGCATGCATGCATGTCTGTTATTAGTGCCAGAGCCGGCTCATGAAAAACAGCATTATTTTGGAAAAGCATGGGTTTTTGTAACCGCTGTAGCCTTTTCTCATTCGAGATAAACACTTTTTCAGAGGAGAGAGTGTGGGCTAGCTTAAGTTTTTTTCAACTCGCCTAATATAAGCAGGTTTTTGTTATGAATAGCCTACTTTATTACGCAGCCTGTGATTTGCATTGTTTGACACACAGCTTGGTTGAATTCTTGATTGTTCAGAAGGTCTGCATAGTTTTTGTATAAGAGCACAGCTTGGACAGACGTTCGGCTCTAACATGAATGATAGGTTAATATCAGAGCACGAGAGAGAGAGCCAGTAAGCGAGAGAGAGAGAGAGAGAGAGAGAGAGAGAGACTGGTGAGGGAATGACTGTTGGCTTAGCTTGTCTCTCAAACATTCCATGACATTAAAATCTAAAATCATGAAAATGTGCAACATTCATTAGTTCATTTAAGCAATATGGCACAAGCAAGAGTCACCCAATCACACCCAATCACCCAGTCACCCAATCACCCAATCACAGCCATGCCTATTATCTTTGCAGTTGCGTTTACAAAATGTAATTCCTTTACTTTTTTTTTTTTTTAACAGCTTTTATTTAAAAGCTATTATAAACATGACTGTCACCATTTAGGAGAAGTGTTTTGGGGTAATGTAGAAGGCAGGACTTCAAGATGAAATGTTGTTTGGTAAAATGGAAACAAGATAGAAATATTATTGCTAAATCTATCAAAGATGTATCCCACAGACATAGGAGTATGTATAGGTGCTGTTTGTACAGAATACTCATCATGGTCTCCCATTGTTCCTTCACAGACTAATCCCAACTACAGCCAAGAGAGGAACCGCTGTGAATATCTCCACAACAAGCTGGCACATATAAAGAAACTTATAGCAGAATATGATCAGCAGCAACTTCAACATTGGCACTAATCATGTTGTGTTTTTTCCCCTTTACCTTCTGGAAACAAGACAGTGAGAGAGAAACTCTGGATTCTGGGGAGTTTTCTTTATTTCTGTTTTCTGGCTTGCTCTAAAACAGCAATTGCTCTAAGGAAAAATGTCATGAAGAAAGCATTCCTGCCCCCCCACCCCACCCCCAAAGAGGGCCTACAGCTCTAGTGAGGGCACTACAGGCAGTTATCAGTTTTCTTTTTCCTTTTTTCCCCCATTTTTTGCAGGGGGTTGGGTGGGTTGTGTTTTACACTGCATATGGAAAAGTCTTCTGGGCATCGGTTCCCTCTCTAAGAGCACATAGGTCTCCCAAAGAGCAGAAGACCTTGGAATTTTTTTCCTTGCTTTATAAACTGGGGCAGGCAACAGTGAAACTGATTTCTCAAGGTTTCTTACTTTGTTTATTAAAAGAAGTTAAGAGAAATATCATGTTTCCCTATATATTGAATGGAAGGTACTCATATTATTTATTCTTTTGTCTTCCTGGGGGTTTATACCAGATCTGTTGTACACTCCTCAGTATGAGCTCTAAACTTTTTTTCCAAGCTAAAAAGAAAAAAAAAAAAAAAAAATCAGTATTTTATGCAAATGCTGCCTTTGGTTCCAGGTAGTCTATAGTTTGCAGTTCATTAATTCATTAGGTTTAGTCTCTGGCTCATGCAGGGACTCTCCTGAATATCTCAAGCCAAGCCAGTTTAGCCTCTTTTACACTGTGTGTGATATTGTACCGGTTTCTTCCATGCAATGGATGTTGATGATATGCCTACAGGTGGGACAATGGTGTCTATGTGTAAAGGCTTTGACTGTATGCTGTTGATTTAATTTCTGGCTTGGTTGAACCTGCTATGCCAAAGGTGGCCATTTTCCTTATTTAATTAAGAGCCTGGGTGTGTCTCAGAGTGATATTCGGATGCTATGACTGCAGCCGTCTGTGTTTATGCCCACCCTTCTATTATGAAGTTACCTAGTACTATTAAATATGTGCAAAAGCATTACACCAGCCTTGATGGACTTGGTTTTCAAGTCATATTTATCAGGTAAATTATATATAAGATCCTTCAAATATGGCTGTATCCCTTTAAAGTATCAAGATTGTGCACACATGGTGAGATCCAGAGACTAAGCAGGAGTATGAGCTGGACATGTGCTGTACTGTATTTTTTATTTGCCAGCCCTTTTTGATAATGTAGAGCTCTAGACCAACTGCAGTTTGGAGAAATGTGTATGAAGACCTTTTTTTTTCTCCCCTTACCGTAATTCACACCATGCAGTTATATAACTGAACTTTAAGCGCCAGCATTTTGAGATGACAGCTAACCCATAATGCAGGATCAGTCTCTGAGTATTTGTCATTCTTAGTATTAACCTTTCAGTTGCTTCGACATAGAGAGCAGAGTCAGAACTCCTATCATGTCTGTAAAGATTTTTGAAGAATGATTTTACAATTGACAGCTGTCTAGAAATAGTTCACCTGTTCAATCTTACCAGAAGATCTTTTCTGATATTGAGCTTTTTATGTTTAAATATTAAAATTCTGCACTTTGCACAGCCTCTTGCTGTTACTCTTACCTGGGTTTTGCTGCAAGGATACATTTGTCTTGTCCATCTTAGTGCATGCTTTTGTGAATGTGTTCAGGAAAAAAGACCAGAACTTGTACCATACTTTTATTACTACTGTAGAAGGGTATTCCGATTCTAATAAAACCTGATGAGATGCATATCTGCCAACAATTGAGACTAGACAACAGAACATACCCTCCATTGTTTCCCCATCAGTGTGAGGAGCAACTGCTCGTTTTGTATTAGATTCAACTTCTTATGATTACAGTATTGATTTGGCATTTATTTGATTTGACAGTGCATTGCGATGGGCTGGTTAGTTCGGGATTAGGTGAAGAGATATTTGTAGATCTTGGTAGAAATCTTAGACCCTTTCTAAATTAAACTACATTTTAATAGAAACTTGTGTCTACAAACCTCCAGGATTTTTTTCCTCCTGGACATAGTTTTAATTGGTGCTAAAGCTAATTGGTGCAAACTGCAAACAATAACACTGTTACAACATTGCATTAGTTTAGGACTCACCTCAATCTTCAATTGGTCTTAATTTCACTATTTATTTTATTTTGCTTTAGTTATGCTGTCAACAAAATTAGCTTCAAATATGCCAAATGACCTGTTGTATAGGGTAGTGTAAGATAAAATATGCTGCTGTTTTAACAAAAAAGGGGAGACTTTTGAAAATAAGTTTTAATGTTAATGCTAAAACCCAAAGCGTGCTTTTTTTAATGTTCAGGACTGGGACTGAAATTTGTCTTAGCATTTCAATAAAATTCTCAAACCTTTTATATTTTGGGGTCATTTGAATGTTCCTTTAGAGCCATGTTTCTTCATCCTGATCCTAACGTACCACTGCCATTTTGATGTTTTCCTTGCTACCTACTAACCTTGCTCAACTCATCAGTGAATGAAGAAGCTTGAACTATATTGACGTAGGTGAGAGAGAGGAGCGAAAACACCAAAATATGCAGGGCAGTGGTACTCCAGGACCAGAACTGAGAAACACTGCTTTAGTGCAATTTTAGACAATGATTATGGATGGCTGCATTTAAAATTTTTATTAGTTGGTCCACTGGGTGGAAGCAAAAGCAAAATTAGTTTCTTCCTGCAGTCTCATTAGATGGCATGGATTAGCCCTTAGTTACCTGGTTAAAAGTAAAAATAATTGAATCTGGGGCAAGTGCAACAGTTTTCTGTGCAGTGGCAGTCACTGAAAAATAAAAAGAGTGGGCAGGTCTTTTTATGAGGCGAGAAAGGATACCACTCCTCTTAGGAATCTAGATGCAATAACTTGGTTTCAGCAGAAGGGTTTCACACACACACACACACACACACCCCTCTACAAGCAGGATGTGATATATTTATGCAATAAACTGTGAATGCAATGTGTGAAAATTGTTCCATTTGGCTTCATGGAGCTGAACTTTTGACCTTGTGTCTCGGCGTCA